>PVKB01002426.1:195905-283147 GCA_004027205.1 Ctenodactylus gundi | reverse complement strand
AAAAAAACAATTCCAATGGGAGAAAAAGGTGTCCTAATTGACAAACTTTTCCCCTAACTATGATCAGCCTACCCTGGGAAGAAAGCTTAGCTAGGGCAATATGGACTCCTCCAGAGTCCATCTGAATCCTGCACTCTCCCTGGAACCTAACACTCCCTTCTCAACTATTTTCAAAGATCCCATCAGAAGCAAAACATAACGCAACAACAACAAATTATGATCATTTTGCAGTAAGCTGAAAAGGATGGGTATTTTTTAGCCTTCAGGAATCCCCACAGCAGTGTCTTAGTCGGCTTTGTGCTGCTATAACAAAATACCTGAGACCGTGTAACTTACGAATTTATTTTCTCGCAGTTCTAAAGTTGAGAAGTCCCAAGTCAAGGGAACTGGCTTTTGGTGCAGGCCTTCTCACTTTGTCCTCCCCTGGCAGAAGGCAAAATGGAAGAGAAGGCACATGCTTAGTGCAGCCTCTCCGCAAAGTCCTTCCCTGGCTGGAACCCGGACTGTCCCACCAAGGCCTTCTGTATGTGGAAAGTAGCGGGACAAAGCAGGCTAATCTCCTGGTGATTTCACGTGCTGCCAGGAGGCGGAGTCTGCTGGAGGGATGGGACTCTAGGGCTTAGCATGGGATGGTAGATATTCTCGCCCATAGCTTCTTCTCACTCTCTATCTGGCCATGAACACCTTTTCCACTCCTGCCTTCTGTCATGGCCTACCACCACCGCCAGCCAACCATATGCAAACTCCGACCTCTGACCTCTGAGCTAAAACAGACTTTCCCCGCTTAAATTGTGAGCGTCAGGTAACATGTCACAGCAAAGAGAAAGTGACTAAGACAGACCTAAATTATCACATGTGGACCGTCCAAAGTACCTGAACTCTGGACACATTCCACTCATAGCAAGTGGTAAGTGGATGTTTTTTCTGTAATGGAAGGTAGAAAAAAATTAGAAACAATAATCATACACAGTTGAGTGAACCAATATAAACTATCGCGTGACTGTTGAGACACCCTGCACGTTGAATATACTGCTTGCCTCATTTTCCTAACATTAGCTTTACTTCAAATATTACAACAATTAATATGTTAAACACTGTATGGTTTCTCGGACTTGGAAAACCCAGAACACAGACATTCTTTGGAACCATGTGAAGTGATAGCCAGAGCCGGGGGAAGGGACAGGGAGGGGGTGGATGGGTAGAAGATGGGAAGGGATTGTGAAGTCGATATGATACGTAGGTGTACGAAACACCCAAATTCACTGTAAATACTATATATTGCATTTGTATATTAATAAAAATAGTGGGGAAAAAATACTACAATCCTGAACCAACTTTTATGTTATATTTTTAATATTCATATGTGCACGATGACCTTTGGGTCACCTTATAGTGTGACAATGCTAACTATCCAGGCAACAAATCAAAATCTGTTAGTGTTACATGTATATGGGCCAATGTGAATACAACGTGAATACAGTCAACACATATGCGAACAGAGGTGGCTGAGTTATGTGAAAGGACTGGGAATACTTCGTATTTAAGGAAACGTCCATGACTTTCTCAAGCTATTCCTGTAGTAAATACTGCATCTAAAAGGGCAGAGTACACTACCGGTCCAAGTGGTGTTCCTTTACATCCCACCTTTTCCCACCGAGTTAAATGATGGCAGCCAAGAGGCACTTTTGGAATAAGAAAAACACTCAAAAAGCACAGAAGGCCAACTTCAGGACCTCCAAGTAGAAAGCATCCAGAACAAGCTTTCATTTAAAAGGTTGTTTCTTAAAGAAAACTACAGGTACCCTCTGTAAAGAAAAGGATCTGGGAGAGGTTTCAATTATGCTAAGTGATCATCCACTCTACTCCCAGGGTTGAAGTGCTCTTAATCAAGACGGGGAAGGAGAAGGGCCACTATTAGAGATGAGTGACAAGGAACCAGGGATCACCAGGCACAGGAACGGATCTGTTGGGTCCGACGCACAGCCACCCTGAGGAAACGGACACGAAGTTCTAAGTAAATGCACGATTTTTTACTGGAGAGAATGACAGACTTTTGCTGTGTGTTCTCAGAGTCCCATACCCGCAGGGTCTTTTCGGTCCGCATTATGGCTCTTGTTTATCCCATCCTTACTTTTCCAAGTCTTTGTTGACATTTTAGACTTTGCACTCACAATCACCCGGAGCTGCCCTGTGAAAATTCAACCAAACTGTGATAGTCTGTGGCAGATCTGTCATCTGGTAAGTAACTCAACACATCAGCAGATGCAGTGAAACAGAACAACGTGGCGGGTTGACAGTAACTGCCTTAGTTACTTTCCCGTTGCTGGGCAGAATACCAACACCACAACATAAGGGAGGAAAAACTTACTTTAGCTCACAGTTTCAGAAGGTCTTAATCCATTCACAGGTGACTGGCCGGGGAAGGGAGGGCCCAGCAGAGAATACCTTCTCACAGCATCACAAAAGGATGGATCGGGGCCTCCAGAAGTAGCCAGGGCAGGAGTATGTATCCTTCCAGACCACATGCCTGTAACAGGCCACATACCTGTAATCCACCCCTCTCCCACCAACCACCCCTCCTGACCAGGCCCCACCTAACAGCACATGCAAGCCATACAGAAACCACAACATTCAAACACACGAGGCTCTAGAACGACATCTCAGATCCAAACTACAACACAACTGACTGCAAATACACTATCTTGCTATGTTGTAGTCCAAGATGCTCTTGAACACATGATCTTCCTGCCTCAACCACCACAAAATTTCAGGCTGCACAGGACTATCACGACCCACAAAGGCCAAGGCCATAGTCATCAGGCAGCCACCAAGGGAGTGAGATAGCCACAGCCTCTCAAAGCTGTTATTCCCACAAGAATCCACCAAGAATCTTGAACTTTTCCACTCTGGTGGTGATGACTGTGGGGGAGAGAGAGAAAGATGCTAATGCCACGGAGTAGGAAGAGCCTGCCCTAAATTAATACAAACACTGAAGCCCAGGGTCTCATAATTAATCCCAGTTCCAATATGTCCAGCTTTCAAGATAAATCCACCCTACTCACGTCTGCTTGCCCTTCCCCTATCGCGGCCAATGAAGATAAATGAGATTTCGCAGCAAGACTCACAAAGCTATTTTCATCCCGGCTGACAAGCGTACATCACTTCCGATGCCACAAATCAACATATATCTGTCCAGAACCATTAGGGGAAAAAAGCCAGACAGCTGTCAAGACCAAGTTCTGCCAGTAAAACAAGACCATGAATGATAGAAAGGTGGGGTCAGGACCTGGGAGCCACGCTAATAGACTGGTCAAGTGGACGGGCATCAAATCAGGTGGACTTCCTCTGTTCAGGGCCCAGCATGGGGCCTGAGACAGGCACAAAGAAAATACACTCTGGTCCAGTCATTTCCAGCCCTCAGCTAAAAGACGACTGCCTTAACACCAGAAATTAGGAAAGCGATACTCGGATGTTACCCGTTATCAAAAGGGCCATCTTTCCACAAATGATAAAAATCCACAGATAACCTGTAATATATTCAAATACATGAGGCTTTGGGGGATAATACACACCCAAATCAAAACACTTCCATATATTAGCTATATTATATATTTTAAGTGTGTCCCAAGACAATTCTTTAGTAAGGTTCAACCAGTTACGGGATGTGACCAAAACTCTAAGAATAAGTACTCAAGATCATTCTATCAGTATTCTTTAAATATACTATGCTATTTCCTATGATATTTTCTCCCTTTTGGGGAATAGAAGGAGTTATCTATGACAAATGCCAGAATGTCAATTATTCAAAACTTACTGATATATGTGCCCATAGTGGCAAAAGTGATCCTCCAATTTTGCAAATTCTCCATGTAATGTCTGATCAGTATCTATCTCCATTTAATAAAGAGTGGGGGTGTGTGTGAAGGATTCAAACAGCAGGTGAAACTAACAAGAGAAAACTAAGGATCACAGGCAGCACTGCACCCCGGACTTATACTGCCTGTCTCTGCTACTTTTTTCACTGCTGGGACACAATACCCAACATCCACAGATCAGGGGAGGAAGGTTTATTCTAGCTCAAAGTTTCAGGAAGTCTCAGGCCATTCATGGGAGGCTGGCAATGGTGGAAACACATGGCAGAGGCCTTACAGCACAAAGAGGCAGGAAGCCAAGAGAAGGGGGAGCGTGGGGTCATCACGGGTCCTTCCAGGCCACGCCCCAGTGGTCCGCCCCTTCCGGCCAGGACCTACCTCCTAACGGCACAGGAAGTCGAGGGATTAACTTCCGTGACGGAATCGCCTTCCCTACAGGAGGTTTTGAGGGATATTCCAGAGTGAAAGGGTAACACTGACAGAATTCAAGTCTCACCTCTTCCGCTATGGTAGCTGTGTGGTGTTGGGGAAGTCATGTTATTTTTCTTATTTCCTTTCTTTAAAAGAAATAGTAATAACCACCTATTTCATAGGGTTCCTATAACAGTCTAAATTAATTACCAGTTGTAAAGCTCTCAGAACATGCATGTAACAAGTGCTAACAAATAACTATTACTAACAAAAAAAAAAGGTACATTAAAAACTTGTGTTTTTCTTCTTGTTGTTGTTTTATTTGGCTGTGAGAATCACTCTGAAAGCCTTCACCCTGAACTACATCTCCAGCCTTTTTTTATTTTTTATTTTGAGACAGGATCTCACCAAGTCACTAAATTGCCCATCCTGGGCTCAAACTTTGTTTTCTCTGACCTCAGCCTCCCAGAGTGCCGGGATCACAGGCCTTCACCACCATGCCCGGCTAAAAGTTCTACTCAAATCAGACAATTTGAATTTATTTACTCTAAATGTATATATGATGTCTCATTTGTTTTTTAGTATGAAACTATTCTGTATTCTGGGTTCCCCACATTTAAGAAATATTGCCAGACATAAAATAATTTTTAATAGATGCGGAGTTGACAGAGTCCTGAGAATTGAGGCTACTCTATGCTACTTGGTGGTTAACTTCCTACCCGTTCACAAGGCTTTTGCCAGTGAAATTCCCTGGAAGAGAGTGATGACACCACCTTACCATTGCATACACTCTGCAGGACCTTATAAAGCACGAGGCATGACATTCACTCATCAAATTAATCTCAACTGGATTAATCTAACAAGAGTTTGTATTGCATTTCTCTGCATTCAATTAAATTTATTGAATTCTCAATATAAAATTTAGAATTTATTTGACCGATTTTGTTCCACTGCCATTCTTCATGTTGTTAAAAATCATTTGAGTCACATGTCAACCATCACCTTTCCAGAAGAGATAAGAAAATGTATGTTCAAAGAGCCTTTTCTATTTTGTACTGAGAATTGAACCCAAGGCCTTCATAATGAACTGTATCCACAGTCCTTTTTATTTTGAGACAGTCTTGCTAAGTACTTGAGATGCCCAGGCTAGGCTCAAACTTACAGTCCTGCCTCAGCCTCACTGCCTGCTGAGTCACACTGATTTCCTGAATCTTTTTCAAGTTTTTCAAAGGTCCTAAGAAACTGTAGATTTCAGCTGGGCCCAGTGGCACAGACTTGTTATCCCAGTGTGCTGGTAGGTTGGGGCAGAAGGACTGTAAGTTTGAGCCCAGGTTGGGCAACTTAGTGAGACCCTGTCTCAGAATTCAAAATTAAAAAGGACTGGGGTTATATAAGCCAATATGGAAAGCCCTGAGCTTGATCTCCAAGACCATCAAAAAAAAAAAAGAAAGAAAGAAAGAAAGAAAGAAAAGGGAAAAAATGTGATTTTCAAAACCAATACTGGATAGGCATCAGATTCTAACCTTTGCTGAATCCAACGGGAATATTATTTGACCTCCATTAGTCTCTTTTCAAGAGTAATCAAGGTCAGAGCACTAGGAAGATCAAAGCAAGGTCCAGGTTAAAAATCTATTCTTGCATTTTTGAAAAGTACAAGATCTTCTCTGTCTTGCTTAAAAATGCTAAAATGACACAACAAGAAACTCAAAGAAATACACCTGCACATATTCAAAAAATAAAGCAGGCACCGTACTCAACCTTACCTATTAAAGATCATGAACATCTGATTCCAAGGATTACACAGCTCACATGGTACTTCATAAAAACAAGGCCCAGTTCGGATGGTAATACATCTGTATAACGGCAGGATAACAAGCTCAACACTTACGTGGGCTCAATGCATAAAATAAACAGCCCTGCAATAATGAGAGTGCACTTACCACAGATGGGAACAAATGGGTCACTTCACCGTCAGGCAATCTTACCAGAACTGACTCATCAACAGTGCTCTCTGGGAACCATTCCTGCAAAGCTCTGAATGTGTGGCCATAATCCTGACTTTGCCATTAGCTCAGAATACTTCTCTTCTGGTACAACAGACTGCAATTTCCCCATCAAATCACAACATTCATACCAACTTATTGCCGAGTCTGTCCCCTTAGTAAAACGGGGATAAAGAGGACCTTGTTCAACTTGACAGAAACTGGAATCCTACAGCAAAGGCCACAGGTAACACACACTTTCCGCCACTGCTACAGAACGTTCAGCCGAGTGTGTGAACAAATGCAATGGACTATGGCAAAGAAAATACAGATCAAAGATGAGGCCATTCATTATTCACAGACAGAAAGACTGGTTACAGAATCTTCAGGTCAATTACCAGTGAGCTCAGCAAAGTAACTGAGTAGAAGATCAGTACATTAAAAATCCATTTATTTCCTATATACCAGGAACAAACAACATGTATTTTTATTTAAGGAGTCTGTTTGCAATAGCTCGAAAAAATATCAAATTAATTCAGTGCATAAACAGCAAAAGATACATAAGAATTTATAAGACAATTTTAAGAGTTTATTGGTCTATACGAAGAATACCAAAATAAATGGAGAGTATACTATGTTCATGAACAGGAAAGCTGAATGTGGTAACATGATGAACAACTCCCAAATTGATCCGTAAATTCACCACCCCTCCAACTGAAATATCAGAAGTGAACGTGACCTTGATAAGTGGACGCTTTGCTTTCTATCAAAATATAAAATACCCAGAATAGTTAAGAACATGATTAAAATATAGCACAAAATAGAGGATTTATTATCAGACTCACCATAAAAGCGTAATCACTAAATTAAGTCAATGTGACCCTGACATGGAATTGTAACAGATTTGGGAGGATGAAACGAGACCTCTCAGTATACAACAACTTGACATGCATCAGAGCTGGTATATAGATTACTGGAATAAAAAGGAATAACAATAAATCATGATTAATATGAGATAAAATAAATTGAACTCCCCAAAGAAATTCCAAGCAGATTCCGTAAGTAATGGTGAAAAAGCAAAACCTAGAAATTTTCTAAGAGGCATGAAAGAGAAATTTCAAGTAAGAGACAGATTTTGTTTTAATTGGGCTAGCTATTAGAATTTTGTGAAGCTCATAGAACAATGCACATGGAAACATTCTGAAAAGTACAAGCATATCGCAAAATAAGTGGAGACAGTATTATTAATATAAAGCCACATAATTATGTCCTCACATGTTTTGTACCTCCCAGGTTGTCCAACTCAACAATTTTTTCAACCTTTTCCTGATCTCAGGATATTTATTTAATATGCCTAAAGTGCAACTAAAGATAATTTGTCCGCAGAATGTTAAAAAGCCGACCGAAAAGATACTTCACTAAGCATTCTTAGGCCCTAATATATTTGACTGTTCCTTAACCTGTTATTTATTTGACACTTGAAGCAGTTGTTCCTCTATATCTGGGCATCTGAGCTCTTCTTTTCTTGACCTCAGTGTATCTGCTGGTGGAGCACAACAGGAATTCAGAGTGCAGGGTCCCTGGGGATTCTCCCTTTCCGATGCAAGGACACGGCAGGCCTGGCTCGGAGGACGCTGCATTGGACATGTAAGGCAGGCAGAGAGGCTGCGTGGCTGTCACAGTTGTGCCAGGCCCAAAAGCAAGAGCATTCATAAGTCTACTTTTCCTGAACCCAGTGCCGCAGCCCGCTGTGTTCTACCTGTAAGTGAGGCCCAGCCTGCCAGGTGCTGGCAGAGTCCTTCACTGGCCAACCGTGTTGACCCCTGCTGGCCCCAGGAAGACTCACACTGTCCTCTGTGCAGAGGCTGGAGGAGTACCTAGCTGAACCTGCAGAAACGCTGCGCTGGCGGGCACAAGGACAAAGCAGCTTTCTCCTCGTGAGGCTGGCAGGGAAGCCGGAAGTGTGAGGGAGTTTTCAGGCATCACGCAGCCTCCACAGAAGCTTTCTGCATGGGTACTGGTTTTCCCTTTCCTGCAGAGGGGACACAGTCGTGGAACACAGCGGATGCCTGAAACCACGGACGGGACTGAACCTGATATACCAGCCTGTGTCCTAAGGCAACCTTGACAGATAGCCAATAAAAATTAAAATAGTATGGTTATAATAAAATCAAGAGCATCACTGCGTTTGCACTTCAGAGCCACTTACTGAACAAAGATGACCGGTACACAAGCACTGTGATACCAAGACGAGACGGCCCCTCTGATAAGACAGATGGCTAAGTGACGGAGGCACCAGGGGCACTTGCAGGGCAGCTTCACCCCTTAAGCTGTGGACGTCAGGTACTTCGTCCAATGAATGCATAACTAAGACACCAGGCAAGGTAAACGTTTAGAATCAATTCAGAACATCAGGGCAGCTACTGCAGCACAACTAAAAGAGTCACAAAGTATCAAGCACAATGGCTTAAGTATGACAGAAGCAAGAGGGAGCGTCCCAAGGGAGATTCACAGCAGTGTGCGCCATAATAAATTTTAAAAATCTGAACACTCACCGTACTTCTTGATCATACCTCATATACACATTTATGTAGGGGAAGTCAGTCACAAAAGAGCACATGTCATGCAACTCATAAGAAGCATCTCAATCAATCAAAATCACGGGGACAGGAAGCAAAAAGGGGACCGACAAGAGAGGGAAGAGGGAAATCGGTGTTTTATGGATAGATGGTGAAATTTTGCAAGAGTAAAACCTCCTGGCGATCAGCTGCCCAACAACATGAATACTGTTAACACTATTAAACTGTACATTCAAAGATGGCTGAGATCACAGATTTAATGCTTGTGGGTTTCATCACAATAAACCAAAAAAAAAAAAAAAAAGGATGCTCAAAAAATACCCCAGGTACTAACACAAAATCTATACAATAATGCTGCCACAGCAGCTTCCCCCAAGTCTTCCGTGAATCCATCTTCAGCAAACATAATACACACTAACATTTAGAGACACAGACACCAGGATCTGAGCTAAAGGCTTTCCACGCACCACCTCGTTGAACAATCCCAACAGTCAGATCAGGAACTTAACTATCTTCACTCTACACACGACACCAGACTCGCCACGGTCACGTGCCCGTGAGATGCAAGGACTCCAAGTGCATGTTGCTGTGTACTCAACTGAGTGCTGCACCACCTCGTGCCTTTATGTACGTGTGCACGCACAGTGTGTGTGTTTGAGTGTGGTACTGGAATCCAACCTGGGGCCTTCACACTTACCTGCATACCCCAACGACTTCTACTGTCTTTTGAGACAGGGTCACGCTAAGCTGCTCAAGCTGGACTCAAACTTGCAATCTTCGAACTCAGCCTGTCCATGTGTGGGTGACAGGCCTGCACCCACCCTGCCTAGCCACCTCACACCTTTTCTGACTGCAGATTTACCCTGGCAAAAGAATAAAACCCATGACAGATACTATCTTGGCCACTTTCATTGCTGACACATAATACTTGACAGCCACAGCTTACAGGAGGAAAGGTTGATTTTAGCTCAGTTTCAGGAGGTGTCAGTCCATTCGTGGGCGGCTGGCAACAGCAGGAAGAGTGTGGCAGAGACCTCACCAGGGAAAAAGTCTTCACAGCATGGCAACAGGAAGCCCAATGCACAAAGGGCAGGGCTGCGAGGGAGGCATGCCTTCAAGGTCAAGTCCCAGCCATCCACCTCTTCCAGCCGGGTGCCACCTCGAAACAGCAACGGGCAGTCAATGGAATCACCCACACAACTCAATCACCTTCTGAACACATGAGATTTTAGGGGACACTCTAGAGCCCAACCATCACACCACCGTTTCCAAAGCGTACAAAGATGAACAGCCCAATAAGGCAATGCTAGCCAGTCATGTCACAGAGGCCCATGTTATCCATTTCCTGCACACCTACAGACGGGCTACTGTACCCACCCAGGGCAGGGCGTCCCTCCTTGATCCAGCTGAACTTGAATTTATGAGTAATATCACGAAACCATCTCTGGGAAATGACACTTGAAACACCCTCACCCCCAACCTTCCTCAGGCCTCCCTGGTGACAATCCTTCCCTCCCTGGTGACAGCAGCCAACGGGGCCCAAGCACGCTCAAGCTTCTCATCTCCAACAAGCAGCTCAAGGCCTGGGGATCATGAAACAGCACGGATCCCACCAGCTGGGTCATGCAGCTTAGTAATCTGGGCCAAAGGAAAAAGTGAAATCAAAGTATGAACAGCAAAGGTTATCCGGAAGTGTCCCCACTGTGACGACCAACTGCGCAGATTCGTGACAATACCTAAAAATAAAACTGCAACTACAAAATCAAATACAAAAAGACTCTTCCTCCCACAGATGCAGCCAGGGGAGGTGCTTGAGTTGTTTAATCCCCAGCGTCCTTCAGGCCACCCAGGGTATATGGTGTCCCTTGCCATCTACTAAGTGCCAAGAAAGTGACTGCAGGATTAAAAAAACAGTCTGTGCGGTATTCCTCTTTTGGAGGGGGAAGAGGAGGAAAGTATATTAGGGACTTGAACCCAGGGCCTTTGCACTGAGCTATAACCCCAGCCCTTTATTTTTTCCTTAATTCTGAGACAGAGTCTCCCTAAAACAACATGTTGCCTAGACGGGGCTAGAAGTTGGCATCCTCCTGCTTCAGCCTCCCAGAGTGCTGGAAGGGCAGGCAAGTGCCACTAGGCCCATCCCAGGTGACATTCTTGCCGGTGGATATCCGTTACAATGCTGGTCTCAAAGAGACAAGTATGGGACACAAGCAGCTCACTGACCACCGTGTGTGTGAACTCGGTGAGTGGCTGCGGCCGTGGGAATAAGGTGAACGGCGAACCCCTTTCCCCTCTGGGCGCCAGTGCCAGCCACAGCACGCCTGCCCCCAAGTCACCTCCTCACCATGCCGCACCAGCATGGGGATGCAGCCAGCCAGCAGGGCTCTCCGGGGGCCACCCCACGTGGGCTGCCTCCTCCGCAGCCTATTAACTCTGCAGCCGCTTGACACAAATCCGCCCAGACGCCGAGAACTTACTGCGGCTTCAGCTACAATCCCAGCCACACAGAAAAGCGAGTCATTATTTTTTAAAGGCTTTTCTCTCTGTTTTCAACAGTAAATCAAGATGATGGCATTTCTGGGTGCAAGCGGAAAGGGACAGCCTGTACCCTTCTTCAGAGGGACGGGGCCCGTTACGCAAGCAAGGATTGCTGTGTTTTCCTATTCTCTTAGGATGAATGCACAGGATAACCACCCAGAAGACATCTTCGGGGTAATCAAAGCTGAAACAGAGACACCCCTGCAGACCAAAGCAGCTGCTCTCAAAACCAGAGAGCGCAGACAGCTTAAAAATTTTAAAAAAGAAAAAATCACAGAGCCCCACGGCACAGGCCTATAATCCCAGCACTCTGAGAGGCTGAGACAGGAAGATCACAAGTTCAAATGCAGCCTGGGAAATTTAGCAACTTAGCAAGACCCTGTCTTAAATCAAAAATTTAAAAAAAGGGATTGGGAATGTAGGTTGCTGTGAACCCCCAGGCCTGGGCCCCAGGACTGTAAATATATATATAAGTTAAAACACTCAAGCCCCATTAACACCCAGCAATGTGTTCCTTTGATCCACCCAGTTAAGCTGAGGCAGGGCCCACCGTTGCCTCTAAGGGTCCCTCAGGACCAGGTGTTGGCGTCTCACATGAGGACTGTTCTGTTATACAGGGGCAAAACTGATCCCCATGCGTGTATGAAAAACTACACAAAACGCACCACCTGCCGGAAGGCACCCCTTCTGCTGCAGGGAGGAGTCACGTCAGTGAGTAGAACAGAGAAAGAGGGAAAAGCGTTTTCCTGACTCACAACTATACATCCCTGCAAGACGAGTTCCTACACCCAGTGACTCAAAACGCAGCAGCTACCCATGACAGGGCCTCAGGTACGAGCAGGCACTCAGCCTCCAGGGCTGCAGACTGCTCAGGACCTAGCGTCACCATGCCTCAGGCCAAAGACGTCAAGGGCCCAACAACATAGCACTGCTCGCGAGATGCTCCAGCTACGCAACGGGGGCAGCCCCGTGGTGACAAGATAAAGTAGCGTGGCAGTCTAACAACAGGGTGCACAGGAAGCAGGAAGAAACAGGAAACAGAAAGAGGATCCAAACTTGCTTGATATTCACTAGCCTTGCGGTGTCTACACCTCTGGAAGGCCAGTGTTCCCAGAGGGTCTCAGCCCTGACAATTCCAGAGCACTGGTCAGGGTCAATCACCTTACCCTGAGTGAGTAGCCACACTCCATTGCTTCCTGCCCCCCCCCCACACACACACACACACTCCTTGACCAGGAAGTTGGTGGGAGGGACTCCTGGCTCCTATAGAGCTCCTGCTATTTGATTGACAGCAGGAACAGTGAGACCGGCTGAGACTTTTCTTTTTTTTAAAAAAAAAAAAAGGGGGTTCCTGCTGAGAGTATACAATGGAGACGCTAGAAAGTAAGAGAATCCATGAGGCCAGGGGCACTGAGGAAAGACCACAAGCTCCAGCTTAGACGGGCTGTGCACAAAACCTCCCTAAAATAAATTTGTCAAAACACATCAAAATCTCAATAAATTATGACTGTTACCTGATGTACACAGCAACGTTCAAGATGTTTCTACGTAAAGATCCTTATAGAAGAAATAAGGGCATTTAACTAAACCAAAGAAGAAACCCGTACCACTTTCAGGTGACCCCAAAGGGAAGAGAGAAATAGCTAGCACTGCAGGAGACTGAGGCAGGAGAATCTCAAGTGAGAGCCCAGCCCGAGCAACTTAATGACTTAGCAAGAGACTCTCTCAAAATTAAATGGGGGGAAGATGTGGGAATGTAATTCAGTGTGAAGACTTTGAGATCAAATCAGTACAGAGAAAGAAAGGAAAAGAAAGAAAGAGAAAATTGGTTTATCATAGTAGGAAATATAAGCATTATATAATCAAAATGAATTTACAAATACAAAGCTACAGGCCTCTCAGATTATGATTATAGCCATCCATCACCATTCTCCAAATGGCACCACAACTAAACTTTTGAATAAATGCAGACAATATAAGCATTATTCTTGTCAAAGTCTACTTATCCTATCAAGAACCTTACAAGTCCTGCAACTATACCCATTATTTAACATTAAAAATTATCTAAGTCTCTGGGGAAAAAAATACATTATTGATTAAATCAAGGTTTAATGAAGGTTATTTGTGGTTCCTGGAAAGTAGTTCTTTTCTCGCAAATTGTACTCTTTAATTTGAGAAAACTCAGAACTTGCATCACGAGAAGTGGACATCACAGAGCCAGCGTATGTCTGACTTGTAGTTGGGCAAAGCCTTGTAAAGCCTAAGACTGTGGCCAGGTGATCACCCCGCAGGCAGCTCCTCTGCTTCTGCCCACTGCAACCCTCCTCATCCATGGCCACTTTGAGCCCTGCTGGCAAGAAGGTACTTCCCCACTGGAGGCACAACCTGCTGTGGCTGGCCAGTCCCCTGCCCATCCCTGGATCTCACCTCAACAGTCTCCCCCCAAGAGCCACAGCGTGGTATGAGTACTGAGACCTCCCAGAGGCAGCACGGGGGACAAGAAACTCTCTATGACACAGTACAGAGCACCTGAAGACGCTCATGAAAGAGGACTTCCAGAACTGCTTCAAGAAGTGACAAGAATGATGGGGTGTGTTCAAAGTAACAGGGGAGGACTCTGGGGAGGACTCTGAGGGGGACTCATGGCCTCGTGTCTTTCACTGTACTAAACTTCTTTAAAACATGCCTCACACATTTTGATCACACTTTTGAGAGCGTGTGTGTACCTGTGAATTTGTAACACTACTTTATATATCTGAAATTTATTAATGTTTTAAAGAATTGGAAGAGCAAATTTGCTACACTACATTGTACCTTGGTATCTTAGCACAGTTCCAAAGTTGACACCGTGTAGTGGCCAAGCCAGACACACCCAGGCAAAGCTCTCCCAGCAAAAAGGAACAGGCACTAAACCCAGGCTCCGCGCTTTAGGGGGCCGATGAAGAGGTAGGATTTCAAAGGACAACAATACACACTAAGAATTATTTTTATTTGCTAAGAGATCTAGCTATCGGTTTGCAAAAGCCCTGTCAATCTTAGTAAATACCAAGCTATCATTATCTCCTCCACAATGTAACATCTGATGCGCGGATCTGCTCCCAATATTAACGTGTCTCAGACACACAGTTTTCCTGAAATACCGCGTGTTTTCAACCTTTGAATGTGCTTTCCCGCAAACTCAGAGAATGTCTTTACCTGTCCAACAGCAACAAAATGCAAAGGAGGGACCCGCTGCCATCTGTACCTGATGAAGTGTAAACATTTCCTTCACCTCAGTCCCGAGTAAAAGTTAACACCTTCGGTGTTAAAGATTTTAACATTAAAAAAAAAATTCAGGGTTGGGGTGGAGCTCAACGATTAGAATACTTGCCTAGGAAATGCAAGACCCTGGGTCCAACCCCCAGCACCACATAAACCAGGCATGGTGACGCAGGCCATAATCCCAGCACTTGAGAGGCTGAGGCAAGAGGACTGCTAGGAATTCAAGGACAGCCTGAGCTATATAGTGAGTTTAGGACCAACCTGGACTGCAGAGTGAAACCCTCTGTCAAAAAATATACATATACACACATACACATAAACATACACACACACACACACACACAAACACAAATTCTCAAGGCACCAAAATTAGTGACAGTTTGCTCACCAAATCAGGAAAACCAACAAAAACAATAAACTTCAAAGATTAGTGTCGTAAGACCTATGACAGTGTGGATTTTATTTTTAACAAGACTTTCAAACCAAAGCAAGGGCTTACTCATTTCTGAGGGTAATCAGTGCAACAGTAGTCCTGGGTGGCCTCAAACTCATGGTGCTCCTCCTGCCTCAGCCTCCCGAGTGCTAGGATGACAGGTGTGTACCACCACACCCAGCTAATTATTCTACAGTGTTGGGGGATGAAACCCAGGGCCTTACACATTCTAGTCATGCTCTCTAACCAGTGAGTTATGTCTCCAGTTCCCATCTGTCGAGGTTGGCAGGAAATATAATATTTAATTAATTTTTCTACTGTCACTTCTGCCTGTGTATGATACTCTCAATGCTGACTGTGCGTAGTACACAAAGACAAGATCTGCCACAGGCGTCACCAACTGTCAGTAAAGGGAAGAGACCACAGCTGGGATCAGTGGCACAGGCCATGACCCCCAGGACAGTGGGAAGCTGGGGCAGGAGACTCACAAGTCCAAGTCCAGCCGGGGCAATGCCATGACTGAGCCTGTCTCAAAATTAAAAAAATAAAAATGGGCTGTATAGGTAATTCAGTGTGAAGACCCTAGGCTCAACTCCTAGTATCAAAAGAAAAAAACAAAGTAAGAAAAAACAAGCCTAAAGTTAGTCTTTCTGTAAATTGATGAGGAATCGAGGAAGGAGGCCAGCATGAGCCTGTAGTCCAACAGATGTTGTCCTGGCAGGGACGCGTTCAGCAAGCCACTGTGCTACAAGAGGGATTTTTGCCTTCAAAAGCTGTGCAAAATTGCATCTGAGCTGTGATCTGGGCATAAGCACTGGTACTATCTATCCCAATGGAGATCTCATCCATGGCTCCAGTGTCTCATCCAAGCCACCACAACTCAAACAACTGTCAGGTACGATACAGGTGCACGGTATGTGTAGGGGGACGTGAAGCATGCACACACAGACCAGCACGTGTACGCTGAAAAGAAATCATTTCTGGGCCCAGGTATAAGGTACAAAGTGAAAGTAAAAAGTTCTAAACGCTGGAACGGGAAGAAGACTTAGGGAAAAAAAAAAAAAGAAAAGCAGAAAAACTCTGAAAGACTGGTATCCGTAACAGCAAACTCCAAAGCAATTATTTTGCTACTTTCAGATACACCGCATGTGTATTGGCTTGGGTTCTTTCAAAAGGCACAATTTACAGGAATTATAACAAAAAGGATCTATCCAGGAGGCTTACAAATCCGAGGATAGGGATAGTCCAAGATGGCGGCCGGCACGTGCGAGAGCTGGAGGGTCCGATGGCTGCTCAGCCACGAAGCAGATCTTCTGCCTGGACTGCAGGACAGCCGGTGAAAGTCAGCTACGCATCTCGGTTGTTTGAAGAACAACAGCGAAGACTGGAGCCTGAAGATTGGCTACTGAAGATCGGAGAGGGGCCGAGAGGCCCAAGTAGAGACTGGAGAGAATCTGTGACGAAGATCTGCCGCGTGTACCAAGTCAGCGTCCATAGACAACTGCCAAGGCCAGAGCTTTCCCAGAGGGAGAAGCCGTAAGAATCTTCCTTCTTCCTTCCTTTTATACCACTGGAGTTCCAGGAGAACCTTCCACATCTGGGAGGGTGCTCTTTCCTCATTCGCTGGCCCACACATCACTCACACTCTAACTCAGGCTGGTTCTCAATTCCCCATCTAGGCACGGTTCCCAAACCCTAATCCAGGTGCGGCTCCTGATTGCCTCAAGTTGACATCATCTCTCCAACAGTCACAGCAAGGAATAGTAAAAGGAAAAGTTATTTCTTTTTTTAAAAAATACATGAAAAAATTGAAGAACTACAACAAATAATTAGGGTTCCCTAAAGGGACACCGTCCTGACTTCATGCAATCTGTGGAGATTATGACATGTGACATAATGAAATGCAAGTGGAACGTGACAATCTTCAACTAGGAAAAAAATGAGCCTTCAGATTGTGAGAACTATAAAATGTGCATATCCGAGTGCAGTGCCAAAGGGCATGGTTAATCTGGAAATTATACACCAGAACACCAACAAAAACGTCGCAATGGTAAAGGCTGACTGAAGAAATCACACGTACGATCTGGAGAAAAATATCCGTAAAGCTGGGAACAGAAAACCTCAGCACAGCGGTGCTGATACGGATCCTCTGTTCATCAGCGGATGTGAGTCGGTGGCCTCGTTTGTCACGGGGGAAGGACCTAGCTCCTGGGTCACTTTTGCCTCACCCATCACCAAAACACCTTACAGATCCTACTTGGCCCCCATCTGGGGTCATTGCTGGGGTGCTAACAACAGTAAAGTCTGAAGAAACTGCATCCTGAAGCCATTTCTACATTCTGAGCACGGATGAAAATGGCGTCACCACATTCAGCTGACAGATGCTTTAAAAAGCAGCCAGGGAGTTAAAGCAGCACCACACCGAACGGGCTAAGTCACCTCAGGTTACTTTGAGAAGAGACACAAAGACTCCACTGGCAAGTCCAGCTAGTCTTCTGAGCATGACCGCCAGGCCCGTCCTCCCAGCACTCTCTGGGAGGCTGAGACTGGGAGGGGACTGCAAGCCCAAGCCCAGCCTTGCAATGCAGTGACTTAGCGAGGCCTTGTCTCAGAAAAAAATAAATAAATAAAAAAAAGGTCTGGGGATGTAGCTCATAGTGAAGACACTGGGTTCAACACTCAGTACAAATAATAATAATAATGATAATAATAATAATGATGATGATGATGATAATTGTCCCAGGAAGGCCCAGAATGAAGGGACGGGAACCAGTGGAGCTCAAAGATTTCTGGAGTGGCAGCCAAGCCAAGAATTTGGTCAGTGAGAATCCACAGCTCGGGAAGGGCACCAGGTTTGAGGGAGGCGCAGGAGATTCCCAAATGGCAGTGGTCAAGGTCAAAGCCGGTGCCTCTGAAATCGAAGTCCACTGAAGTGGACCTGAGTAAGGGAGAAGTGAGTAAAAGTGATGCTTAGACCAAAGCGAGTCGCCAGACCACACACGGTGTGACTGCCTGGCTGACACGAACAGAGAGGGGCCACCTGCTTACAGTGGGCGGTCAAAACACAGGGGGAACGCTTAAATACAAAAAAAAAATTATTATGGTTAAAAAACACACTGCCACAAATCCCCTTCAAAATCTTCTCCGCTCACTTCAAAGACACTCATCCTGTTGTTCTGACCACTGTCTGACACAGCTCTGCAAGTCCTCTTCCTGAGTGTCTTTATGAGGGCTGCTCAAAAACACAAGGGCCACACCATGAAAAGGCGGGCACATACGCGACGACGGTGTGTCCTAGCCCACACTATTCACCACATCTGGCCCTGTGCAACCTATGACTCAAAGTCAAGGGGAATAAGAAGCACGGGGAAAGGCATTCCGAATCTGTTCAGGTACACTAAAGCAGCCACCACTGCACACCTGAAGACACAACCCCAGTGCCCCGCCACTCAGGTTCTGGTATCTGAGGACAGCAGAGAATGTCACCCAGGACAGAGCTGTTCCCGTCCTCCTGTGCCAGGGGGAGAGCGCCATGCAAACAGCTGCCCCAGGGTCAGCAGGGCCAGATTCCAAACCCTGACTCTCCCAACAACCGGAGCCTCAGGAACCACCTCAGTTCCCCCGTGGTCACTTTCATGACTCAATGACACCAACACATACCATGGCTCCCCCTCTGGACATTCCAGGGGCCCTGAAAAACAAGCGCGTGAAACTCTAGACTTGCCACAGCACCAAGGGCAAGAGACAAATCTGGCTAATTTCCAAAACATTTTCTGTTTTTTTTTTTTTTTTTTTTGGCATCTCTTTTCACCCTTCCTAACAAAAGTGTCCTGGGTTGCTACCTACCGTTGGGACACTACTGTACTCATGGGAGAATGGGCTTTCCTCCACACCTGGTGGGCCCTGAGTACCTGAACACCAGGGTCTGCACCGCAGCCGGGATGCCAGGCTGTGCCCTTTAAAAAGTACACAGGCCTTTGGAGACTGGAATGGCGCATGAATCCTTGGGCCTGGCTTAAATGGCCTCCCTCTTCACTGGCATTGTTTGCACATAATTAAGATAGGGACTCAAGGCAACAGCATGTCGGGGATCAGCTTTTACTTGCCTACTAACAAGGTCACACTCGTTACGTTCTCACTTCTAAACTCCTAAACAAGGCGTATCAACGGTGGCAACCCCAGCACGCAGTGTACACTAGACAAAAACTAAGTCAAGGACAGAAAGTTGCCTGTCCCAAGAAGGGGAAGAAACACGAGCTTCGGCTCCCCAATGACCACGAAGGTCAAAGTCTAGGTGAGGGCCTACTGATGAACCCACCTTTGTGTGTGTACATGCACATGTGCAGGCGTGTTCCAGGGACTGAGCCCAGTGCCTTCACATGGAGCTACATGCCAGACCCATTTTTCTTCTTTAATTTTGAGACACAGTCTCATTAAATTGCTAAGTTGCCCAGGCTGGGCTCAAACTGACAGCGCTTCTGCCTCAGCCTCCCAGTGTGCCGTGATCACAGGCCTGTGCCACTGGGCCCAGCGTCTAAATCCACCTTTTATGACCATGCATTAGCAGCTTGTAAGAGGGAAAGAGCAGTCTAATTGCAAGAATTAAATTGGAATTTAATTATGTGCAAACAATGCCAGTGAAGAGGGAGGCCATTTAAGCCAGGCCCAAGGATTCATGCGCCATTCCAGTCTCCAAAGGCCTGTGTACTTTTTAAAGGGCACAGCCTGGCATCCCGGCTGCGGTGCAGACCCTGGTGTTCAGGTACTCAGGGCCCACACCCAGGATGCGCAAAGTGGACCAAGAACGGGTGCTTTTAACCTCTGGGGAACTGAGCAGAGAAAAAGCTCTGTGTAGACGCACTGCTCCTCCAGCTAGGAAGCTGCGCATCTGTGCACAGCTTCATCTTCCACCTGGTTGGCAGGAGACAGCACAAATCACTCACTGCATGATGCGGGTGGGGGACCAGAAGCCGTGGGGTAAGTGCACGGGGGCCTATGCAGCTTTATCTGAACCAGTGCAATGCGCAATCCAGGCTCCTGACAGAGGCAGATCCTGAATAGTCATCTCCAGGGGACTCGCAGGAGTGGGTGGGGATCGTCTCTCTCTCTCTCTCTCTCTCTCTCTCTCTCTCTCTCTCTCTCTCTCTCTCTCTCTGTGTGTGTGTGTGTGTGTGTGTGTGTGTGTGTGTGTGTGTGTGTGTGCGCGCGCGCGCCTTTGCCCTAAGCTGCATCTCCAGCCCTTTACTTGCTTCTGATTTTAACACAGAGTCTCACTGAGTCATTAAATTGAGTAGGCTGGGCTTGAACTTGCCAACCTCCTGATTCAGCCTCCCAGAGTGTTGGGACTGTAAGGCCTGGATTCAGAAATTCTTATATGTCCCCAGATAGCATACGGTAATATGTGGATACAAAAGTGGCTGGTTGCCAAAACGTGGAAGGCTGGGAAGCTGAGTCAGAAGGGTCCCTTACACAGAGAAGGAGCAAGTGTGCACATGGCAGGGACAGAGTGAAGGTCCTAGGCACCCTGGACCAGGTGCCAACGTCAACCTGGTGCATTCTAGATGTGTGGCAAACACAGGGAGAAGGGCAGTGTCTCCTGCCTCCAGGAACTGCCGCGTCCACCCACCTGGCCACTACCACTTCCCTCCTGACTGCGAAGACGGAGGACTTCTTCATGGGCAGATGGGTGCTCAAGAAAAGCCCAGCCACGTGGCCTTACCCTCCCCCCCACCCGTCACCGACATGCCTTCTGGAACCTCGGAGAACAAGAGCTGCTCGGAACACAGATGGGACTCGGAGGCATCGTGCGCGCACCCACACCCACACCTCTGCCCACACAGGCACCCACGCCTACAGGGATTATGTTTTCCAGAACCACTTCCAGGCTCAGGCAGCTCTGGGGTTGGCATCCGCTGGACCCTCCTCTGGGTCCACAGCACAGATAAGGACCCCAAGTCACAGGTGCCTCACTGTCTTTACCACGTTTTCTACCTCTACACAACCATAACTTCCTGTGTCCCCCAGTCTCCTGCCTGTGTCATTACAAAGCACCTTAACAAGTACATGTAACACCGGGCTTGTCGTGCCAGCACTCAGAGACACAATCTCAAGGTTGAGCCTCCAGCCAGGTGACTTAGTGACTTAACAAGACTATATCTTAAAATCTCAAAAAAAATTTTTTTAAAAAAAGAGGGAGCTGGGACCCTTTTGATCCATCTGAGCTTTGTGGACCTGAGCCCAGTACCAAAAAATATATATATATTGCAAAAACATTTCTTTTTTCACAAAGCTTCTTATGTGGTAAAATGAAATACACACTCTCATAAACCACAAGGGTATTTCTGTGCACTGCGCTGCATTCGTGTGTGAGTCTCCTGATGGCACAGGCCAACTGAGCACCCTGTGGTCAAGTCCTCCCTGTAAGCCCCGCCCACCACGCCTTCCCCCACTGCCTGTGCACCCCCTGTCCAGCCTCCCATGCTCTGCCACCGCAAGCTGGGCACTTCCTGCCTTTCAGCTCCTTTCCGGAGATGGTTCCTAATCACCACTTAGGCTGCAACGCAAACGGGCCATTCCAGAAGAGGATCATGGGACCAACCAAGCTAACATACCCCCACATCACCTCCCAATTCCTCGTCACTCTCTCCTGTCATGTGGGGTGCTTCCCTTTATAACAAAACCCAGGCTGCAAAGATCTCGGCTATTCCCCTCTCTGAGCCCCTCCCGTGCCCAGAGAAGTTTCTGGAAGAAAGGAGTTGGCTTGGTTGGTTCACCACGGAATCTCCAGCACGCAGACGAATGAAATTCATATACTCCACGCTTGGCGAATGAGTGAAAGCAGAACAAAAGGTGGCCAAACTCCCTCTGAGTCGGCACTAAACAGAACTGATTAAAATACGTCATGTGCGTATACAAATCCACCAAACTCAACCCCATTGCCTGTGGATACAGCCACTATGCCTAATAAAAATGTGAGAGGAGAAAGCAGCTAATTTTAGGGGAATAAAAACGTAAGCTACTGGATGGTTTACATATGAGGTCTGAGTTGCACAGTTCATAAAAAGAAGTAATCTTTTTTTTTTTTTTTTTGAGGGTCTGGCTCTGTAGCCCAAGCTGGTCCTGAACTTATTGGTATAGCTCAGGCTGCCCTTGGACTCAGGACAATCTGCCTGCCTCAGTCTTCTGAGTGCTGGGATAACAGGCATGCGCCACTATGCCCAGCTTTATGTGGTGCTGGGGAATCAAACTCAGGGCCTTGTGCTTGCAAGGCAAGAACTATTAACCACTGTGCCATTCCTCCGGCCCAAAAGCAAGAGTCTTAAGCAGTATACATGCTTAGAACTTTCACCAAATAGCATACCATGCCTTTAATACATAAAATTATCCATACAACAAAACCCTACTTAGGCACAAAGTGTACAGTTATTTTTACAGTCCCAAGGGATCTCCTGACTTCGTCATTTTTTCTGCTTAAAATATTGCAAGTATGTTATGCATTTAGAAATGCGAAAGCAAAATCCCAGTCATATTTATTTTTTAAAGCCCAGGAAGAAGTTAAAAGTGTACTTCATCCCGTAAAAACCTAAGGTTAGGCCAGGTGGTCCACGTGCACCAAAATGCAACACAAAAGCCAGAGGATCCTTAGTGTCAGGGAAGGTGGGGAATACCAGGATGTGATCAGAGAGCAAGGAAGATGCGATCATGCTGACTAATCCTCAGTGACAACTTAATTATTTAGGCAAACACAGCCAACTTGTTCCACTGAAACTGACGGACATAAATCTCCCCAACAAGGACAAGGTATTTAAAGCTTCGTCTACTCTCATCAGGAAGACCAGAGAGGGAAAAGTCATAGACACAACGTCTCAAGGAGACCCTCAGCCCGCTTGGTTCTTTTTGGCTGATTAAAAACATAATAAAACAAAAAACACAACCAACAGCCCCACTGGTTCATGTGGTAAGTATCCCGTAGGGGGCAAACATGAAACTATTCCCCGTGCCTTTAAATTTATGTAAGCACTTAGGTAAGCGCTAAGTACCTGAGTTTCATTCCCCAGCACCCCATCAGCTGGGTGCAGTGACGCAAGCCTGTAATCCCAGCACTCAGGAGGCTGAGACAGGAGGATTTCAGTGAGTCCAAGGCCAGCCTGGGCTCCATAGTGAGTTCAGGACCAGCCTAGGCTACACAGCAAGACCATCTCAAAAAAAAAAAAAAATTGTCTCCTGAAAACCATTTCACACAGCATGGGAGTGAGCAGGGGGCTGGGAAGCCTATCAGCTGGGTCATCGTCTGGAGGTGAGTAACACATTCAACCTGTCATGGGCAGAGTTACAAGAAGAGAAATGCCACCGATTCAAGTTAAGAACTATCAGATAAAGGACCCACAGAGAAAAAGGAGGAGTCAAAAATAGTGATATAAAGTTCCACAATCAGACTCAAGGTCTCCCCCACATATGCACACAAGACAGACAGACAGACAGAGAGAGAGAGGGACAGAGAGAGAGAGCGCAAACACAGTCTTCTCAGACCTTCGCTCCTCACAGTAAGGATGTCACTGAAGGCCATCACCAGCGCCACGCACACAGAGCGAGACCGCCATCCGTTTGCACCCTGCAGCTCAATTCCTGCAGGATCCACCCAGCTGCACATTCACAAGTACCCACTGTGAGGGGAACGGGCCATATCCCCGGCACCCCGACCATGTCAACTGCAGCTGCCACCCCCCTCACACCCAGGACACGGGCTCTCTCCAGAGATCAGGATCCCAGGAGCCCCGCTGCCAGCTGGCCGGGTGCAAGCACCCTGAAAAAATACGTGTTACTGCTGGGTTTTTAAGGGACAGAATGCAATCTGATCCCGTGATGCAAGCCTGTCATCCCAGCACTCTGGGAGGCTGAGACAGCCCGGGCAACTCAACAACTCAGGGAGACCCTGTCTCAGAACCAAAAAAATAAACAGTCTGGGAATGTAGCTGCGTGGCGAAGGCCCCAAGCTCAATCCTTGGTACCACAAAAAAATAATAAAAATTTTTAAATGAATAATTTTTAAACAGCAGCTTCCAAGAATCTACAGCTTTCACATGTGGGTCCCCTTACTCCACATTCCCATTCCACAGAGACCCCCCCCAACAGGCTCCACAGAGGGCTCCACAGAGAGCCACATTGAGAGGACACGGCCAGGGGACCCTGCTTCCCTCCGACCTACAGGCACGAGGGCGCAGGCTAGCCCACTCATGGGCCGCAAAGTTATGGCAAACAGGAGAACCTCACCCTCATCCCCAGGAGCTATTACTCAGCAAAACGCATCTCCCCAGGCGGTCTGCCAGCCAGCTCTGTCCCTCAAGAGAAAGCTGGCTGCCACTCTGCTCGACTTGACTTGACGGTGGGGATCTTTTACTGGAAGGTGGAAAATTCTGAGCAGCGGCCTGTCCCCTGGGGCCTGCCTGGGGCCCGGGAATCACCCGCATGGAGGAGCCAGGCCTGGACATCTCCGAAAGGGCAGGCTCCTGGCGCTGCCAGCGGGACTCTCCAAGACCGCCTCCGCTGCAGAAATCTGCAGCTGGTGTCATCAAATATTCAACAAAGGCCGGCTTTCCAAAGCACACGGAAAAGCCTCAGTGGCAGCCCTTGTGGTGAGCGTGTGCTGCTCTGGATGACTGTAGAATACCAAGCGACCAGAGCCAATCCGCGGTGACAAGGTCATGCTGCTGAGCTGATCTGTGGCTTCGTTATCTTTCTGCAGAGTTCTGCTCAAAACCAAACAAACCAACCATCAAAGCATTTAACTTCACGAGGAGCAGTTCACCGCCAGGCACAGTCTCCGGGGACAACCAACTTCCTTACTGCGCTTTTCTGCCCAGACTTGGGACCTGAAAGCTTGGAACCCAGCAAGCATTTTCTTGAGTTCTTGTTGTCTCCTTCGGAAAGAAGCCGGCGAGGCAGCCACAGCTCTAATCTCTCCAAAAACCTCCTGCCCAGCGCCACACGGCGTACCAAGGACGGCTCTAGAGTGCCCAGGGACATCAGGAAATTCAGGAGTTCAGGAAAACTGTGTAGCCTCCTTAAATTTTTATTACACAACTAACTGCTGGAACATGTCTGATGACTAAAATCCGTACTAGATTTTACCTGCTTCCCAACCGCAGGCCCTGTGATGCGTATTCCTGAATGAGCCAATCGGGCGATTCCACTGACTATCGTTTCACACTGAAAAAGGAAAAAAAAACTAATAATTTTAAAATCTGAGACCCAGTCCTCAGAGTACGAGGCTTAAGGGGCATCCCACACAGCAGCAAGCCCCAGGTTCCAGAGAGCCGCCCGTGGCAGACAAGACTGGCAAGTCTACATCCCAACCCAGGATCCCCACTGGCTCATCTCTCTGCCACACGCAAAGTCCTATTTCGCTGTTACCTAGCATCATTCTCTAAAGGCTACCCACACCAGCTTGCGAGCACAAGGACTTTCCCCACACAGCACTCACTCCACGTTTTTTTTTTTAGTTTTTATAGTACTCGGGATCAAGCCCGCTGCCTTTACCCTGAGCTATGTTACCAGCTCGTATGTTGTATTTTGAGAGAGGGTCTCACAAAATCCCTAAGTTGTCCAGACTAGACAATCATCCTCCCTGGGATGCCAGGCCTGCCCCTCTGTGCCCGGGTCCACAGTATTAACAATAAATGAAGCAACATTACTCAAAATATAGGGTGTCCTGTATTTTTACTCTATATGCATAAATAATATTAAAAATATAATCTGCTTGCTCAAGATAAATTTGTCATATTTGAATATTAAGGCTGTGAGAAAAACTATGTAAGCATAAAAATTAACATATAAAACACATCAAAAATCATCACACATAGGAAAAAGAATTTGGGGGACACCCTACATATTAAACAACACTGTATAATTGAGAGTTGGCAGTTCTTCATTTACTCTACCCCAAAGACAGGCAGAGACCGCCTTTGGTTAGAAGCCAAAGACTTACAAATGCGTCTGCACAGCGCTCAAATGAGGCAAGCCAAAAGAAAAGCAACTGCGACCCATGAGAAGACAGAACTTCCATGTGTACTAGCTCGGCAGGGATTTTTCTCCTGAAATTAAGTCTCCCTTCTAAGTGTTGCCAGGATATCCCTTCCCCTCCCTGCCCGCCTCTTCTTTATGCCCATACCAGACATAAACACACAGCGAATAAGCAACACAAAATCTGAAGGCACTGACACATGCTGTGGTGAAGCTCTAAAACGCTCTGCGTCTCCTGCGCAGGGAAGGTGACTGGACCCCGGGCACCGTGCTCACAGTGGGTCCACACGGGGGCGCTGTGCTGGCAGTGGGCTTGGAAGGGGTGCTCTGCTCCTAGGGGGTGGGGCACAGCTAGAGGCGGGTCACAGGGAAGTTATTCCGGTTCCTTCGCTCCCTCCTACCCTTCTCCCCTCTTTCTTTCCTTCCCTCTCTCCCCCACTCCTTCCTGGCCACCCAGGGTTGAGTAACTTTTCTCCACCATGCCTTTCCAGCCTTGAAGCCAGCTAAGGAGATTTCTATAAAAAAACATGAGCTGAACCTCTGTATGTGGTGGGGGGTAGAGGCGGTGGTGGTGGTTGGGGCTCTTGGTGGGGAAAGGAGGCTGTGATAGCAAGGATCAAGCCCACAGCCCTCATACTGAGATACATCCCCACTTATTTTTTTATTTTGGGAGATGGTCTCACTAAGCTGCTAAGGTTCCTAGCGGGGCTCCTGCCTCAGCCTCCCGGACTGTGAGCAGCCCTCCTGTCCCTCTTTGGAAGCCCCATCCCCCTGCTCTGCCACTGGAGAAGCGTAGCACGCTTCAGGGTGGCAATCGCAGGTCAAGGGACCACCTCCCTCTTGTACACACCCCTAGCTGACTGTGGCCCCTCCTCCCCCTTGCACACATCCCTAGCTGATCTTGCATACATCTCCAAAAAGAGAACATGCTCGTGAAGAGCACCCCTGGTAGTCCCAACCCAGTGACCAGACCTACCCCAGCAGAACGAAGGCAGCTCTTAGGACACGCCTGCAAACCCATGGGCTCTTGGCAAGACATGTCGCGTGCTTTGCCAAAACTCACAGCCTCACTGTCACTCATGGAGGCCAGCAGGACCAATCTCACCTGGTTCTTCAGACATTTTCATGAATATTTTCAAATAGAGTAGCACAATATCCTCCCGCGCACCCTCCACCTAACTTTAGCAATAATTAGCCACAGCCAATGCTGCATCCTCCACTCCCGACCCTGTCCTTTCCTAATACGGTTTTGAACAAATGCAGGAAACAGTTCCTGACCGTGTGTGCCCAAAAGATGAGGGCTCCCCTCTGCAAAAACAGCCTCACTATTACTACTACTCCTTCCCAGGAAACCAGCAACCATCCTGGGATCCCTGTGCCCACTGGTCTCCCAATCAGCCCTAGACTTCCAACTCGCACGCCACAACCCCAGTCCTCCATCCCTCCAGGGGTCCCACGGTGACACATGGAGAAACTTCTGGTGACACCCTTTATGCCTTTGTTCCTTGGCACTCACCCCATCCAACTCCAGGAAGATGCTTGTCTCCTACTAGGAACAGCTTCATGAAGGAACAATCCTTGTCCCCTCTAGGGGACCATTCCAATTGCTGTGTTGCCCAGAAAGTCTCTGACCCTGTGGGGCTACCACTGAGTCTTGGAAGGGTGACTGGTACCATCAAGGGGCTTCTCACTTTGTTTTCATATACTTAGGTGGTAAATGCTCATACGTGCTAGATGGAGGCTGCGATATTGGGTATCACAAGCAGGTGCACCTCCCCCCAATACCTGGTATGTCACAGGTTCTTGCCAAATGTGTGTTCCGCAAATAACAAAGATGTGCTCTCTTCTCATAGTGGAAAGGAGGTGGGTCTGGGGGCCAACCAAGTCATATCCGAAACTGGTTGGGTTGCTTTCCTAGTTCCTAAGTCTCACTTTACTGTTGTGTTCATTTCTGCCTAAACACGAGTCTCACTAGGGTCGCTGCAGGTCATCTTTACCTCTGTCACTAGCATGTAGCTCATGTGCTCAGGTAAGAACAAGAACTGAGGGAAAGAACAGACAGATGAACGAGTCATAAAACAACCACTCTTTGAGTCCTTGAAAATAAAGAAACTAACGAGACATGTTTGTGATTTCTCAATTTGCGAATGTTTACATGGAACGGTATCTAGCTGTTGCACTTTTCAATTAAATTTAAATAGCAGTCTTGGAGCCATTTTTAATTAAAAATAACTTGTTTCATCCAACAAATTGAAAAAAAAACTATTTGCTATAAGCTGCATTTAATTCACTGTCAACTCTCTGCATGAGGTTCTCTTTATCCTTTTTTTCAAGCATTTTGCTACCAGTGAAGGTTGGGGTTCCTACACCATGGTGAAACGTACAAAAATACAAAAAAGTAACAGAAATCTTCGGAATTATCACTAGGAAAGAGTGCCATGAAAGTATCTTGTTTGTTATGAGAGCATATCATCAAATACACACGAATCAGAAGTTTGTTAGCATGTGATTTTCAAAATGCTTTAATGGTTCTTTTTATCCACAGTATTTCCCTGTTTAGTCCACAGTTCCCACAAATGATTCCTCAGCTATAAATACCCGTCTCCTGAGTCAGCACACCATCTCATGTATCATCTAGTTTTATCTTAAGCAAGTTCAAATTACATGCTTTCTTAAATGCTTTCTAGAGAAAACAACCGCACTGAGCAATCACATCCCACTAGACACGCCCCCTTTCCACGCCTGACATGGTGCAAGGGAAATCCGCCTTGGGTGTTTCTACAAAAATAAACAAGTTTCTTTATGATTTTGATCTACTAACAAGCATGGTAGAATTTCCAGAGAAGTGAAGCAAAACTGTTTCCCAGACACCAATGTTGTTTTTACCACAGTAAAATATACACAAAGTTAGCCTTTTAAGTGTGCAATTCAGTGGCATAAAGTATATTCCCTACACATTGGACCCATCTCACTGTCCATTCCACAACGTTCTGAACAAGCATGTTGTGAAGAGTAACACTGCGGTGGGTGGGACCCCAGAAAACACACTTTGAGACTTGCCACAATGGGCAAGGCAAGGGCAGGAGAGATATCAGATGCCAGGACACAACCCAAGCCACTACTGAAGGACCAACCCAAGCCACTACTGAAGGACCCAGCAACCCTACAACAGAGAAAGGGTTCGAAGTCCAGCCAGACACCACAGTCAAGGGAAAGCCAGGGAAGACAGGTGTGATTCTGTGCCGGGCGAAAGCCCACTACTGAGGGAGCCAGCACGTCATCCAGGCTCTGGACAGTACCACAGGCTCTCAGTCAGTGACCAGGATACAGTGACCCCTCAATGTCCCTGAGGCTGGGTTCCAGGACTGTCTCCACCCAAGTTCCACAGATGCTCAGGCCCCATCTGTGAAAAAGCATACTATCTGCCTAGAACCTGCCCACATCTTCCTGTATGCTTTCAATCAACTCTCCACTGCTGTCCAGGCTGTACATATTGACCAAGAGTTGCACATGAAGACCCATAGTCAACTTCTCTTCTTGGGGAAAGAAGACCTCACAGGAGCCAACCACTTCCTACTTCCCTAATCAGATGGACAACCACATGGAAAACACAGCACAGCTGGCCATGCCCAGATTAACACCACCAGACTATTTAAAAGCCACCTCCAGACCATGTAAAAAAACTTTTACATCACTGATTGAAAGTTCATTCAACAATCTAATAAAAAACAAATAAGAAGCATTCACCTTCAGTTTCAAATCAAACCACCTACTCTCTCCCTTCCAAACAGAAACCTCATTTCCCTTTCTCTCGTTCAAGAAGCCACGCCCAGCCATTCATCAATTTATACCCAAGCTGATTCCCAAGGTCACCGCCACATAAACCTACTGTTCTTTAGAATGTCAAATTTGGGAAGTGATGAGTACTGACTCAGAAAAAAAAAATCAAAAAGATGTAACAGTATTTTAATGTTTCTTTAAAACTAAAAAAATACACTCATGACACTTGAAAAACATAACAACACAGAGAAAGAAGCATCTTCTAAATTTATGACATTCATTTTCTACTGATCATCTTTTTAAGAAAAATATGATTTCTCAGGTAGTCTGCAAACTTCATGGAAAAACCTAGAGATATTTAATGCGCTGTGGTTTATAACCCTCAAGAAATATTTTTTAAATGCTATGCAAACTAATCCCTCATTCGGTCTACAATGGTCCCAGGGCAGCTGACTCGACATCAAATTACTATTCCAGATGTTTCACCAGAATTGCTTCACAGAGACACAATCACCTAATTTGAGCCATCAGAGCGATGGCAGGTAATCAAGGCCCACGGCTACTTAGAGATCATCATGGCACAACTCAGATTTCAATTAAATGCTTCCTGGGGAAGATACTGCCTCCTCGTCAATTTGTACCAACTTGCTCCTTTCCTCTTCCATGTCCTGGGTCCATTCATCAAGTCATAATTCACTCAAGTGCTGTTTTGCTTTGGATCTGGAATGTCCCTCCAAAAAGCCGCGTGTGTTGGGTGTTGTGGCTTACTTATGGATTCTACGTGCCGTAGAAGGTAGGGCCTGGTTGGGAGGGATGGATTATGGGTGTGTGGAGGACAGGCGTGTGGTAGATGACGGATTTCAAGGGTGGGCTGCAGTAGGGAACGCTGTGGATTACAGCTGTATGACACATGACTGATCATGTGACCTAGAAGATGCAATCACTAGAACAAGACCTAGAAGGATATATGCTAGTTCTGCCCCTCTTCCTTCACTTACATGGCTTCCTGCTGTGAACAGTTAAGCCTCCAACATGTGTGTCCCCCATCACCAGCCACCCATGAAGGTCACAGTCCATTCATGGGCAGCAGGAAGGGTCTCCAGATACCAACTCACTTCACTTTGCTCCTGCTTCACTCGGCTTCTGTCTGCAATGGGGTGACAACCGTCCCTCCAGGGTCTGCCATGTTGCTGGCTGCCTACGAATGGACCGTGTGAGTCCTTCTGCAACTGTGAGCGAAAATAAATCTTTGTTCCCTTAAGTTGTAGATGTTGTCCCATCAAAAAAAAAAAAAGTACTTAAGACAACTACCAACACAAATTACGCATTTACACAGGCTCCAGGACACTCACCATAGTGATAACACAGGTCACAAGTGACACTCAGTGTTATGTATCTCGCCACCTTGAAAGTGTCTATGTCCTCATGTAGCAGAGGAGAAAATTAGGGATTTATGAAGAAATACCAATAAATAACAAGTAGGAAAAACTTGAACCAAGGTCTTTCCAACAAACGCTAACTACGTCACTTAAAACTTAAGGCTTGGTGACAGCAAGGAACACTTAATCTGAATTATTTCTAAATAACTTAACCACCCAAACAACGATTCAGAGAATCCTTTTCATCTATTAAAAGGCATTTTTTCTAAAGCCAAAACACAAAGCCAGGTGAGGTGGCACAGGCTTGTAGGCTTGTAACCCCAGGCTGCCACAGGGTGATCCTAAATTCAAGACCAGTCTGGAGGACTCAGTGACTCTGTCTCAAAATTAAAAATTCAATTTTTCATTTAAAAAATTAAATTACAAAAATGCTTCAAAGGATAAGGCTGGAGTGCAATACAAAGGTCCTAGGTTCAACCCCCCAGTGCCAGTCAATCAATCTGTCCATCAGCAATCAGACACATAAGTAAAACGCTAGGCTAGCTGTCACAACTACTTCTTCCATTCTGACACAGCCATGCTAGGGCCGGCGCATGTCCAGTTTTTGTTTCTCCACATTAATAATCACAACCTTTATGAGAAGCAGGATCTCATTTCTGGACTGTTCTGACAATTCCAGAACTGTTTCTGAATACTAATTCCTTGTTACAAAGCTTCAAAGGCAAAACTCATGTGAAGTGCAATCCTAATGCAGAATTACAGAGCCCCTAACACGACTTCCCTAATCACACCATTAGTATTCTCCCATGGAACACTAAGCAGAAAAAAAAAAAAAATAATAGAGAAAAATTCATCACCTGACCCTTCTACTGTGACTCCAGTTCACTGGTTAATCTCACCTCCAATGGCGTGATCCAGAGGAAGGGAGGCGCTATGGTTGGATCTAGAGTGTCCCCCAAAAGCCTCAAGTACTTGGTACCCCTGTGCTGCTGGGAATTTAGGCCCGGCTGGAAGAGGCCGACTCTTGGGGCATGACCTGAAAGGACTGTTTCAAATTGTTGAGACTGGGGGCTGCTGCTGACTCGTGAGCCACCAGGGAAGCGAGGAAGACCCTGGGTGTAGTGGGTCCCACCAGCAGCCTAAACTGAGTAGAGAAAGGAAGAAGAAACACTGCTTCTTCCTGGGAACGCTCCAGCCTTGCCTGAGTCTGCTGCTTCACTCAGCTCCTGAGGCCTCCCTTGGCTTTGTCTGGAAGGCCATGAACAGCTCCTTCATGACGTGGCCAACTGCACCATGAAAGGACTGAGACCTTCTGCAACTACAAGCTAACATAAATCTTTCCCCCCTTAAATTGTGGATGTTGGATATTCTGTCACAGCAATGAGAAAATAACTAAGACAGGGAGCAACCACAGTAAAATGGCCACCACTGAGTTAGCCCTGGGCCTTTGTGTTAGCAGATCAGCATTTGCTTTTTCCAGTAACACAGGGTTCAGCAGATCCCAGACAAGCAAAACAAATGCTAAAGTCTGAGGGATTTCCTATGAATTCATCCTCACTTGTACTCAAAGATTTCCAGATTCCTCCAGTTCTAACACTTGCGAGTCTCATCCATTTTCAGATCCCCTAAATCTACCAGGAAAGTATGTAAAACCCACTGGATACTCAGTATTTTCTACTTTTCCTCTTCCAGTCATTGAATCAAGTACATAATTACATAGACAGTGTTAAGTCTTTTTTTTATGTCCATTTCAAGTGATGACCCAAGAAATTTCCCAGGTCTGGATACAATCTGAGTACGTCATCTATCCCCTGAAGGACCATGAACCGGATTCTTGGCTCCCAGTGTGATAAATCTGGGACATGAAGAAACTTCCAGAGGTGGGCCCTGCTGGGAAATTCTTGATCACAGGCGGTGAGCCCTCGGGAGGGGGTGTCAAGCTGCAGGTGTCTTCCGGCTTTCAGTTCGGTAACAGGGTTCCTTCCTGCTCCATGCCTGTCTTCCAGAAGGTCTTCCCAGAGCCAAAATGATGCTACCACCAGACGTGAGAACTTCCAGAAGTAAGAGCTAAATAAATCTATTTTCTTTGTAAAGTAAGCCTTTCTCAGGCACTTTGCATGGTAACAAACACAAGGACTAATATAGGAACCTAATTACTAAATATAACCCAAAAGACCCTGGACATTAATTTGCCATATCCAGTACTTTCATATTCTCTACTCTCTTTTAAAACTTTAATTTCCCAGCATTTTGAGGCTGTAGATAGACACAGAAAAAATAATATTAAATAGCAATGTTCAAATAAATTATCCAGATCAAAAAAATATATCCTCTATCATGCTTGGCACCAATTATTGCCTGAGGTTTTGAAGTATGACCGCCCAATGCATTTGGCCCTCTAAAAACTGCAGTAATGCTTTGAGCAGTTTCACCTACCAGACTTGTTCACCCAAGGCATCAAGTAATCCAGAGGAACCTACAGCATGGGGACACAGAAGTGAACACAAAAATGGATGAACCTGAAGAATTCACAAATGCTGGGTAATGGAGTGATTTTCCAAAATCTGAAAAATAGGGCTTAAAGGCAATCTGGTCCAGATTCTAAGTGTAATTCCAAGGACAAGGACATGACAAAGGTCCAACCGTCTGCACACCAATATGTGCGGGCACTCAGCATCGCTCATCTTCATAATAACTCTACACAGTAGGCAGGATGACTGCCATTTTCCTTTTAAATCGGTACATACTAATTATACATATTCATAAGATATAGGCTTGTTATGGTTTAGAGCTAAAATGTCTCCCAAAGGTCTCATGTGCTCACAGGAGGTGGGGCTTTGGAAGGTGACTAGGTGGCACTACACTCATTGGTGGATTAGCCCATTATTGGGTTCATAGCTGAATGCATTGTTAGTAGGTGAGGAATAGCTGGAGATGAGTGACCCAGCATATACCTTTAGACTCCCTCCTCTCTCTCTCTCTCTCTCTCTCTCTCTCTCTCTCCTTTTCTCTGCTTGACTACCAGGAATTGAGCACTTTTCTCCACCGTACCCTCTACCATGCCATTTCAGCAATGCAATCAGATGACCATGAACTAAACCCTCTGAACCCATGAGCCAAAAATCAACCTCTCGAGTTGTAGCTGTCAGATATTTTGCCGCAGGGATGAGAAAATGACTAACACAAGTGTGTTGGCACTTACATGTGTACACCAGATCAAGAAAACTGGCATGTCCTATCAGCTCAAACATGACTTTTTGCTGTAATTATCACTGTTCTATAAGAAGGTGGCGGCTCAGATCGACTTGCCCAAGGATCTACACAGCCGGAATCAAGATTTAAACATGAGTCCAACTACCTTCAAACCCAAATTCTTCCCATTCCCTTTCCCAATAAGCATGTCCTAGTAACCACATCAACAATTATCATCTATACGCCCTGAAAAAAGAGAAGGTGGGAAAGAGCTGGTCAATTTTTATGAATTGCTTTACTTATTCCATGACTTGGTTTTTACCAGACCCCAAATATTTGATTTCCAGACCCATGTGATGTCCGCTATGTGACCCTATTTGTGTGGGAGCCTATTTCAAGAGCATACTGCCTTGATAATGTAAGTTTTCGAATGCCCGACCACATGGGCCCCTAACTGTAACAAACTCTAGCCTGAATAAAACTATGTCACAAGGAGGCCAAGGTCACATCAAAGTGAGCAGTGGAAGCCTTTTGAATAAAACACTATTGAAACTGGTCACTATCACCTTACTGGTTGTTATCCCAGCGTGAGATACCTTTGCAGTAGCTGCACGTTGGGCCTCTGCAGTGCCTTGTTAAAACCGTGTCCTCTGATAGCCAGTGCTCGAGGAATCAAAAACATTTAGTTCAACTAAGAATCAGGCACAAGGACTACAGACCAAGCTTGTGATTAAGAGTGCCTAGGAGACTGTTAAAACATTAAACTACAGCTTTTTAATGCTATGCATACATCATGAGGTTGACAGCCAATAATTATTCATAAATGTCATTCACTTAAAAAAAAAAACATTTTAAAAGCCCAGAGGTGTAGGCCTGTCATCCCAGCAATCTTAGAGGCTGAGGCAGAAGGACTGCAGGTTCAAACCCAACCTGGGCAACTTACAGACTTAGCAAGACCCTGTCTCAAAATCAAAACCGAAATAATGCGCTGGGGATGTAGGATACTGCAAAGTCCATAGGCTCCAACCCTGGCACTGGGAAAATAAAAGTCACCTCCCAAAAATCCAAAATTGCCTGATAGTCACCAACTCACACAGAAAATGCAAAAATGGCCACTGTGTTAGCAAGAAAGTGACGGATTTGTTGAGGGACTCGGGTTTGCATGAAAAGATGAGAATAAAAAAGCACCTTAAGCAATAATTATATGTCCCTTTTCCCCACCCTAAGACCCTCAGTATTTAATTTTGATGAAAACCACTGGTTACCAGAACTAAAGATTGCATTTTTCATAAAGGAATAAAAACAGGGACATGTAGCAAATTTAGCAAGACTGACAGGCTCTCGACTGCATAATGATTACACTTAAAATGTTCTAAAAACTCATTCTATCTATCCATCAATCAAAAAGATTTCTCAGTCCGTATCCTTCAGCTTTACCAGAACTTAATAATTTTAGGTAAGAAAGGTTCTTGGGATTTCAAATCTATCAGCAAACTGTTTAGCTGTTTAGCAGGTTCCAAAGAACCCTTATAAAAAGCTTTGCTGGGGTATTAATCATTCCCATCTCAGGATAAAGGGCAGTAACAGCTCCTCCCCCAAACTTAAACACTGGTTAAAAAAAAAAATTAAGGACAAAATCAAATTTTAAAAGGGACGATGCTCAATGCGGAAAGGCGGTAATTGCAGGTGTAAGCAGAAAGCTGTTCCACAGGAAGGCATGTCTGCAAACTCGCGCCTCTATTTCTTCCTTTTTTTTTTTTTTTTTTTTTTTGAGCTTCAGCAGGATGGTGAATCTGCAGTCTAAACTTCAGGAATGAAATGACTCGAACAGCCCAGGATAATACTTGAAATGCAGTCCGGGAATAGATCAGCACAAGTTCCAAGAAAAACAAAACTGGCCAAGTGATAATTCAAGGAAAAAAAAAAAAAGCCCAACTGCAAGTGAATCTAAAAAGACACTTGCAGAAAGAAACTAGAAAAAAAAAAGAAAGAAAGAAAGAAAGAAAGAAAGAAAGAAAGAAAATTTTAAATGAATTTAAACCAAGCCGGGCCTGGTGATGTTGGCTTGTCACACCAGCATTTTGGAAGGATAAGGGAAGAGGCTTACAAGTTCAAGGCCAGCCTGGGCAATTTAGCAACTTAGCAACCTAGCGAGACACTGTCTTGAAATTAAAAATTAAGCAATGGACTTGAGATGTAGCTCAGGGTGAAGATCCTGAGTTAGCCCAGTACCACAAAATTTTAAAAAAAAAAAAGATTTAAAGAAAAAAATATTAAACCAGGCCTGTTCAACCCTCGGCCCACAGGCTGCACATAGACCAGGACAGCTTTGAATGTGGCTTACCACAAATATAAAAATGCTCTTAAAACACTGTGACGTTTTATTTTGTTTTAGGAGGTTTTTTGCATACATTTCTCATGCACTAATTTCACAAAAGCAAGGTCAAACTGGCTGTATGTTTATACTGCCCACTTTTTTCAAATGGTACAATACACAGCATAAAAAAATGAAGTTGGGTTCCTTATACACACTAACTATACTAGATATGCCCAAAACAATTCTTTACACAATACACCACACGCAAGTCAAAAAGTGAGACATCCATGGTTTCTACAGTCACCACTGAGGTCACGAAGGAAAATAGCTGGCACCATAGTGCTCTAAGGACAGACATGTCCCCTCTCAAATGGGATGTGGAGTCCAAAAATGCTGACTCCTCCATTATTCAGACTCTAGCAGGACCCCAAAAAAGCTGGCCATGGTCCCACACATCCCTCTCCAGTCCCACTCAACAATCACTAGGATATGCACAAAAGTCAACAGCACCCTCACCAATACCCAGGGACTCTTTAGAGATTATACTGACAAAGGGTTTCAAAATGCCAGAGTCACCTAGGTAAGTGTATTAGTTTGGGTTCTTTCAAAAGGCAGAATTCACAGATTTTATAACAAAAAAAAAAATCTATTCAGAAGGCTTACAAATCTGAGGAGAGAGAATCCACGACCATTTCCTGCTCATGGGAGAGCTGAGTGTCCAATGGCTGCTCAGTCGCAAAGTAGAACTTTCGACCGGGACTGCAGGACAGCCCGTGAGAGTTGGCTACGGATCTCAGTTGTTGGAAGAGCAGCAAAGACCAGAAACTAAAGCTCGGCAACTGAAGATCAGCGATGGGCAGACAGGCGCAAGTCAAGACGGGAGTGAATCTGTGATGATGATCTGCGGCGTGTAGCAAGTTGGTGTCGGCAGACAATTGCGAAGGCGAGAGCTTTCCCAGAGGAAGAAACTAGCAATCTTTCTTCTTCCTTCCTTTTATACCATTGGAGCTCCAGCTGGCCCTCCCACATCCGGTGGGTGCTCTTCTCTCATTCACCGGCCCACAAATCACTCACACTCTAATCCAAGCTGGTTCCCAATTCTCTGATTGCCTCAACTTGACTTAATCTCTCTAATGATTACAGTAAGATTTTTAATGATGCTTAAGCCATCTCCCTAAGTCTCCACAGCTTGCCATCCAATCAACTCTTCCCACTCCTTCTCTAGAGATGTTTATGAAAAACTCAGTAATGATTCGTGTCTTTATCATACTAAAACACCACCACATATCAAATCTGTTACCCAAATGACTGCTCACATTAAACCCTGCATAATAATCATGTACAATGGGCACAGGCACTACCTCTGGGCAAAGTTTATTCTAACATTCTCATTCATACTGATGTGACCCTGTGGACTGAGACTTTTGAAGCCTTGAACATTACTTGTTCACTCAAACACAGTCACATTTAGGAGAGAAAATCCCTTCAACTTAATAATAGATCTTGACAGTTAGAAGCTCGCACATTTAAAGATACGACAGCCAAGATACATAATTGCTCTTGAAACTTCTATTTTCAGGCTAATCACCCCTGTTTCCCAGTATTCCTCATTGTGGATGGATGAGTTAAGGTGATTGGATGGTTGGCTAGTTGGTTATCTGGCTGGCTGGCTGGCTGGCTGGTTGGGGGTGGGTAGGTGGGGAAGTTAGCTGGTCAGCTGGTGTGCTGACTGGATGGCTGGCTGACTGATTGGCTTTCACTGCTGTCACCAGAGTGGAGGGTCAGAGTGTCCTCCAGAAGTTCTGTTTGAGGAAACCGATCATCCAGAAGCAGGTGGTTCATGCCCATGAGTACTGCAGGTCTAGACTCAACCTGTCCTGCGACCTGGTTGAAAGCCCCAGGTAGCAAAGATCACCTGTGCACAGGTAAGGGAGAGAATAAGCACAAAAAGAAACCAGCAAACGATTTTTCAGAGGCACAAGGGCTAAAAGGAAAATACAAAAAGGTGGCCAGAATTCCACAGCAGAGTGACCCCACCATTAACACTGGGGACACGGTGAGAATATTCATAGAGGCATCATCCGTAGTGTCTCAAGATGTGACCATTCTGCTGTCCATGGGCAGGCAAATGTACTAATAAATGCTTATATATTCACAACATGGATCCACACGAGCCTCCACAGCTGAGGCCACAAGCGTGGCAGGACCACGGCAGGCCAGAGAAGCGCCATCCCAAACTGCAGACAGAGTGCCTTGGCTTTCTCTCTTAGTTCAAAACTAAGCAGAGTTAAGCCATGGGTTTCATTTAAAGATACTGCTTAGAGACATAGACCTATGTGGTACAAGCAAGGAAGTAATCTACACTAAATTCAAGGCAGGGGACTTCAGGAAGTGGGATAGGGCACATCCAAGGTCATGGCTCACAGACAGTTACTACGAGACTTCACAACGTAGGCATGTGTTACACAGAGTACTGTGTGTGTCACACATGACATTCAAAAAAAACACATGGAAAACACCGCAGAGTCTGCAGGGCTCTGTGACTGAGCATTATATAAAGGCAAGTAAAAATTTAAAACAAGGCTGAATTCTTCCTCCTGAGAACTATGGGAACAGGTCATCTCACTCCCTCTCTCACAGCACTTACTAGAGAAGACGTTGCCCCTTTGAAATACGTGCAAATCCCTTGAAAAGCTAAATAAGGCTCCTTCCAGCTCTATGATTTCAAAATGTCTCTCCCCAGGCCCTGGGAACCATCAAAGGAATGTCAACAGCCCAGGCGACCATGGCCTATGTCCCCATCTCTACGGGAGGGGAGGGGACAGATCTGCATGGGCCCAAGCTCTAAGTTGCAAAGCCATCTCAGGCCATGCAGGTAGGAAATCATGAACACCCAGGGTCACCCCAACAACCAGTGGATTTCAGATGAACTATGAACAATTAGGCACCATCGAGTCCTCTTTCTCGAGGTCTGGTGGCCTGTATTAACAAGTACATGCCAGGTAGGATCCACTCCCCGATGTCAATGGTGACCCTGCTCTCTGCGTCACTCCCAGGTATGGCCTGATGGGCCTCTCATTCTGGTATCATATTGACCCAACAATAAAACCGTTTTATCTCCTCTGTAAGGTTTTCTGGGTTGGAACATCTTGCTTGTAATTATATCGTCACATTGAGCACATTCTAGGATAGATTTCCAAGGAGCAGACCCTCAAGAGAAGGAGCTGACCACAGAAAAACTAGTAAGGGAATGGCCACAGGAGGGTGGGAGGCCACGGCTGAAGCAAGACAGGACTGAGGAGGCAGAGACCCCAAAGACCCAAGTCCCTCATCCCTTCATGGAAACCAGCAGGCTATGTCTGCCTCAGAAGAAGCTGAGCCCTCCTGCTTCCATCCCGGACATTTATGGGGCCCTAGGGGCTGCCAGGAATGGACATTTGATTCACCGGTTGCCATATGCAAAAAAGCAGCAAGTGTCTAGAGCAATTTCCTGAGAAGACAGGCTGCACAGGTCTACTCTGGGAACCCAAGCGCTGCACAGCTGAGGCAGGTGAGGTCTGCGGAAGGTAGCAAGCTGAGGAAGGACAGCATGCGAACTGGACACTGTGGCCTCTGCTGTTCACATGAGGGAACCCAAGCTTTAACCTAAGTGCAGTGGGAATTCACTGGAGAACTCTAAAAGAACAACTTAAGTTTATGCTTCAGGTAATGATTTACTGTTCTGCACCATCGAATCAGAAAAGCACAACAGCACGGACATGCAGGTACTTTGGTGTCTCAGAAAATGTACAAATTTGTCATAAATTTTATGGATCATTCAATTCACTGGCTTTCCCAACACCTACAACGTGAAGTAGGAGAAATGTATCTGGTTCAGTGTTTCAGGGGATTCGGTCCATGGACAGCTGACTCCGAAGCAAGAACAGATGGGAAGAGTGGAGCAGAGATGCTTAGTTTGTGCCAGTCAGGAACCAAAGAAGGGCAACGGTGCCAGGGAGAATGGGGTGAGGGACCAGGTAGAGCAACCAAGTCACGCGTCCATGGCCCACCCAGACATACCCAGAAGTGTGCTCTACTAATCCCCTACATGGCCCCCAAGCCAATCAAGTTGACACAATCAAGCTTGACCATCACATCCAACACAGACAAACCATGCACGTCACATTGAAGGCCACCACAGAGCTGCAAAGGTGGCAGTGGGGATGGGGGGGGAGGGGAGGGGGATGATGGTCTAGCTCTGTACTGAGGCAGTCAGAGACCTTCCTGTGTGTCCTTCCAGCACAAACCCATAGGGTAGAAAGGGACAGGCTTGGCCCTCGAGTGTGTCACGTGATTCCACCTGCACAGAGACTGTGAAAGGTGGCAATGCTCCTGCTACTCTGTCCATACCTCGCTTACAGTGACACAGGAAAGAACACAATACACTGCTAATGGTGGGCCACATGGTGGCCTGAGTCCTGTGTGTATCTGACCCACAGCTGACAGTACAGATCAGATGCAAGCTCATGGTATGGAAACCAAGGGCAAACTGCTCCTTCCAACTGCACAGCAGGGAAGACCCCACCACAGAACAAGGCCAGGATGTTGAGCTCACCTTCCCCCTAGCCCCCAAATGACTGAGGATTCCTCATAATTCACCCTATTGCTTCCTACCCTGAAGCCCAGGCCCAGAAATAAGATTCATATTTACCTAAGACAGTGGGAATATGATGCCACACTCTTGTGCCCAGCCCCAGCCGCAGGCTTGACTTTCCATTAGAGCCAACATGGCACTGGGACACCAAATGCCATGCAAATGTCAGCAGCTCCCTTTTGTCCATGAGCGAGAAACACCAGGACTTTAGTCCCAACAAACTGTCCTTCTGCACAAGAAGGTGAAAAATGGGGGGGGGGGGGGGCCCACTCAGATTCTGCTCACGTGCACACCCCTCCTTTTATTCTGGGTCACAGGGGCATAGATAAAAGACCCTCACAGGGAGCAATCCATCTGAATGGCTGGCTTTAAGGACGGGCTGTGGCAAGTAAACCCCACAAATGCTCTGAGCAGCAGAGACTCTGGTACATGGGCATAACTGGAGGCCACATGACCCTCCCCCCTTCAAGATACGAATGGTAAATTTAACTCACTGGAGCCCTCGGGTTATCCCAAGAATATAAAACAGGAACTGGGAGAACGCTTCAGTTCAAAAATCTCAGACAACCGGATTAAAACAAGCTGGCTGGAGAGGAACTGATGAAATTCAACCACTCGCTCTCACTTTACTAAAAAGGATGTTTATCATAAGACCATAAAATCACTGGCCGTCTTTTGACTTCTAAGCTTTAAACTTTCTCACTGTGAAACATGACACCTATACAATACTCACAAACAATTAGAACATACACAGGAAGTGAACTTAAATAAAATAAGTAGAATAAGTGCATCGTCGCCCTGGAGGTCCTCTCTAGGTCTCCAGGAATTGACTAGGAGGGAGAGCACATCTCAGCGACCGCTAAGACCCACACATGTTGGCAGCCCAGCACTGAGCCTGGACAGGAAGTTAATTTCCAGTGGGGGAAACAGAAACCACCCCCTCCCCCAGAACAGAGGCAGAGCTGCAGAACAGTGAGAAGAACAAGCAAGGGCCCCACGCCCATCCACGCAGGCTCCTAACCGGAGCAAAGGAGAGGGAGTCTACCCAGAGCGGTGACGCAGGCCTGTGACCCCAGCGCTCTGGGAGGCTTAGGCAGGAGGATCTCAAGTCTGAGCCCCGCCTGGGAAACACAGCAACTTAGCGAGACTCTGTCTTAAAATAAAAATGAAAAAAGAGCTGAGGATGTAGCTCGGTTTGAGTATAAAAGTCCTGGGATCTATCCCCACACCAAAGGGGGAAAAAAAAGAAGAAAGAAAACATTCTTTTGTAATTCAGTTACAATATGGCAACCCCACCCACACGAGTCTTTTTACCCACCGATTAGTGAAGAAAAATAGAATTGTGCAAAATCCCTAGAACAGCCATGAACTCTGGTAGGGCGCCTGGTTAGAAGAATCTGCAATATTCTGTCCCGCATCCTCTGTAACCACCCACCTTAACCTCGGATGTTAGGCCCCGCGACTTTGCCTTCACTGTAACGTTCATTCAAACACACAAACCTTGTCCTCCCTCTCCCACGTCCCCTCCCACACAGCCTGCTCTGAAACAATCCCAGCACTAAGCACCAAGCATTACAAGATGGCCCACAGCTGTGATTTGGATAAAAGTCCCCAAAGACTCGGGCCCCAGCCGCTGGAGCTACCGGGAGCCATCAGGGCCTGAGGAAGAGGTCTTGCGACTACTGGGGACATGTTTGAAGGAAATAGAGGAACCCAGCCCCTTCCTTTCTCTTTCACATCCTGACCTTACAGAGGACAGTTCTGCCACTTACTAATGCCACGACATGCTGCCTAGCCCAGAAGCAACAGAACCAGCCATGCATGGACTGAACCTCTGAAACTGGGAACTAAAACTCTGTCTCTGTGTAAACTTGCTGTCTCAGACATTTTGTTACAGGGATGAAAAGCTCACTCACAAACCAAGGCTACCTAGGATGCGCTGAAGGACACAGAACAGACCCCCAGGCTCACCGCGGTTCTTCACCCCACACAGCACAGAAAAGGTCCTGTGTGTCCCTGCATACATGCTGTCTCAGTCACCTTTCTGTCACGGGGACCAATGCACAACACTCACAACTTAAGGGAGGAAAAGGCTTTGGCTTTAGCTCCATTTCGAGAGCTCTCGGTCCACTTACGGTCATCTGGCAATGGCAGAAGGTCTGGCAGAAGGCCGACCCGGAGAAAAGCTGCTCATCCGCGGCAGACAGGAAGCACACGCAGAAAGGAAGGGTGGAGACAGCACAACCACTTCCAGGCCATGCCGTGAGCTGCCTTCTTCCACACCAGACCTTCTGCCATTGTCAACCAACCAGGCCCGGACCATGACCTTCTGACATGCAGGCTAAGTGCACCTCTTCTCCATTGAGTTGTGGGTGTGCTGTACTATGTCCTAGAGAGGAGAAAGTAACTAAGACAAGGGGTTCGCCAGGGCCCTGGAGTGTAAGTTCACTCCCAAAACCCAGTGAGGGGACAGGCCCGTGTGCGAACAGTCAAGACCTGCAGAAGGTAGACGGCAAAGCAACTGTCCCTGTGCCCAGGAGTAATGGGGAACTCACGGAGGTCTCTGCCACCTTCCACTCAGGCCAGAGCGGCTCCAGTGCTCCCCATGGACTCCGTCACCAAGTGGAGGCATGGCCCAGGCCAATGCCCACATACCCTACCCCCACAGAGGATGGTCTCCCTTTGTCATCTGCTCCAAAGCCGGCACTCAGCAAGCTCAGGTGCTGCAGAGGGACCCACAGAGAGGTCATGTGTGACCATGGAGGCTGACAAAGGGAAAAATCAACCACATGAGGAACTCTCAAAAGAACACCAAGCATGCCTAGGGGCACAAGCCTGAAACTCCAGGCCTCTGGGAGGCTGAGGCCGGAGGGATGTGAGTTAGGGTCAAGCCTGATCACAACTTAGCAAGACTTCATTGCTAAATTTTTAAAAAAAAAAAAAAAAAATTAATGAGCTGGGAATATAGTTCAATGTGAAGGGTTTGGGCTTGATCCCTGTGGGGGGAGGGGGGGATAACTGCAGAATGCCAGATGGTGTGATTTTGGAATCTGTAAGCCAGGACGGCACCAAGGAGCCCCCGTTCCCATGCCATTCCACAACAGGGGTTGTGTCTCATCTTGCCTCGTGAGATTACATCCCAAAGACATCTAGCAGGAAGGCCACCCCACCCCTCGCTGCTGTTGCTAAGATTTCTAAGAGATTCTTGGAAATACCCGAAAATAAACTGCACAGAACTGACTAACCTTACGTAAGACTTCAAAAGCGTGAGTCACCTGCCACCAAGGCCCAGCGGATCACACACACTGTCAACCACTCACCTGTCAACCAGAGGGAGCGAAGTTTCGTGTGTTCTGGTTTCGGCCTCCTCTTCCAATGAGTTCCTATTGTAGTTGTGCTTGCCACAGGGTAGCCCGGGGATCAGGACAGACTCAGGAGCCAAACTACTGGCCTCTGAATCCAGCCCAGCTGCATGCTGACTCAGTCACCCACCCATAGAAGAGGGGTGGTAATGGCCACCAGGGAGTTAGGAATTAAAGAAGTTAATAAACGGCAAATGCTTACACAGGCCCCTCCCCGGCAGTCTGTATATCCTACTACTCGCTATTACAGAATCAAATGTTTTTACTAATAAAAAGAGTAAACTGAATTGAAAATAACAATCTAATTTTTCTGACTGTGCCTTTGGCCACTCACCCTGAAAGGGAACAAGTACTAAACCACATTTCACTCTGACCATCTTTATGTTATAATTGAGGAATACATCAGACAAACTGATTAAATAAACAAATAAATAAATAAACGGAAAAGCACAAAACCCAGTACCTGTTAAAAAAAAAAAAAAAAAAAAAAAAACAAGGCTGGACTGCCTGCATCAGAGCAGGTGATGCTCAGGGGACAGGGGACTCAACTGCACCTAGGCTAGCTGCACCTCGGGTCCTGGTGACACCCGCAAGCAAAGCACCGCAGGTACGGATGAGAGAGGCCACAGTCCTTGTTCCCGCTGGTCCCTGAGCCCCAGCACTGGCACCTTCCAGCCCACAGACCTATCAGTTCCCTGAGGTACGTAATGGCAGCTCCCTGAAGCCCAACCCCACAAAACTGAGAGGCCTGAGCTCTGCACACGGCTAGGCATTTCTGCCCATGTAGGAAAGAGAACCAGAACGCAGCCCGCACACACGCTGGTAAGGGCCCTGGGCACACGCTGACTAGGCACACAAGCCTCAAGCTCCAGGGCCTGGCCAGAGGCTGCCAAAGAGAGTGCTGGCCTCCCAGATCTCTGGCCACAGCCCTGGACACCCAGCCTTTCCCGGCCCCTGCAGTGCCGTGCAGGGCCACCTGTCCTTCTCGTCTGGGCCCTAGCGAAAGAATACGGACTAGGGCCACCTGAGAGATGCTGGCAGGACGAGCTGGCAGACGGCGCAGATTGCTGCCCCTGCAGAACCTCAGAGCACCCCCACTGCAAGGTAGAGGACACAGAGCACCGGCTCTGCTGGCCAAGGGTGGACCCCATGCTGCCGCAGCCCTGGCATCCAGCACAGCACACCACGCAGCTGATGCCGAGCAGGAGGTGCCCGCCTTGCAGCTGCACAGCCTGGGGCAGAGCCTGCCACAGCCAGGGAGACCACCAGCAGAGCAAGCAGCTGCTCACAACGCGGGGCAGAGAGATCAAGCGGCTCAGAGAGGTCAACCATAGCCTCCGCCAGCACGTGACCAAGGCCACCACCAGTGCCACTTATGTGCCAAGGCCTTTCAGAACTGAGCTTTTCTACAAAGTTACGTTCTACCCCATCACCTGAAAGAGTATTAGGCAGAAACATACGACAACGTCCCAAAGAGGCTGTGTAATAATTTCCCATGATTCCCCACAGGTGTAGTAGATCAGACCGTCCTCAGAGCAAATTCCAGGATGGAATCAGACCAGCAGAGGGCTCTCGTGGGGACACGGAAGAGGGTCAAAACCGAGAAGTGAAAGGCCAAGAAAGTCTTCATCGCTAGACGCAGGTCTGGCATTGAGAAAGAGAGAGGGAGAGAGGGAAGGAGGAGTCCGCACTTCAGTGTAGCTCCAAGCAAGTCCTGGCCAGGCTGGGCTGCCCGTGGTAAGTCTCACCAGGGGCAGGACGGGACTCGGGTCCCCTTGGCCATATGCCGTGCCCAGCATAGGCTAGAGCAGCCAGGGACACAGGGCCCACCACAACTTCCTCAGCTGGAGGCTGTCCCCAACCACTGTCATTGCAGCTTCCCTGCAAGGATAGTGGAAGAGCCTATCATCACGGCCGCCAACTGCTTTGTCAAAATGTTTGCAATTTTGCTCATTAGGAACCATGACATCGTTAAGAGTTCTCTCTGTGGGTAAGTACAGCACCCGCTCCTCCAAACTTTTCCTTTCTGTGATTTCAGTCCCCCTCAAAAAACAGAAAATTCGTAAGGTTAACCTTTTATAAGTTGTTAACAACTTCATCACAGGGTATTGCTATAACAGCTACATGTCTGCATTAATTATTGATGTTAACCTCTACTCTGGTTTGGGTCTAAAATGTCCCCTTATGTCTCCTGTGAGTAGGTGTGACTGGATCAGGGGCCGCTGTGCTCCCTAGATTCACCATGGATGGGCTCACGTGCTTTGGGAGGTGGGGCCTGGTTGAGGGACGGTCTGTGGGGCGGGACCTGGAAGCATGCTCTTATTCCCAGCTCCTCCCTTCTTCCCCTGCTTCCCGGTGCCTCATGATGAACAGCTGTTCTCCAAGCATCACCCTCTGCCACTGGAGCTGGCCACCGATACATGGACTGAGACCAGGACACGTAAGCCAAAACAAACCTTCCTCCTTTTAGCTCTAGGAGTTGGGTACTACTGTGTCCCGGTGACAGGAATGTGGTAAGACAATCCTTTATGGGCCCAATGGGACGGGAAACAAGACGGTGTAACTAAGGTTCAGGACTACCCCAGTTGGGACACAGCTGAGTGTCTCACAACATGCCCACCATGCAGGGGGTGCTGCTGGACAAAGATCTCTTCCTTCCTATGCTAAATTAAAACCAAAATAGGGGCCAAAGGAAAAAGTAAAATTTGATTTATGATATACATTTATCTTGCTTTTCACAAAGGAACCTAATTTGAAAAGCTGTCTTTTTTCATTCAGTTTGGACACACCTGAGAAACTTTAGAGTGGTGTTGCTAATATTTTTACATAATTTTTAGTCTGTTTCTGTCTACAAATCAATTTTAACTTCTCCAAAATAAGGGCACTCTCATAACAGAAAATCCCCTAAAGGGCTCCTCAACTGCTATAATTTCAATGTTAAAATAATGAGTTAGAAAAATCACTGAAGCCGCACTTTTTTCTCAATTAAGTCATCCCTTTTGCTTAGGGTGGTCCCTCGGAGGCCGGGAGTCCCAGGCATCAAACCAAAGCTCCATAGCTCAGAAAATGAGCGTGGCTCTGACCACCAGAACTGCCCAGGATTCCATGTGATCGGTCACCACAAGCCAAACCTCCACCAGCCTTATCACAGGCACCATAAGGAAGGCTATCTTCCCAGCACTGACCAAGTAAGAATGGCATCACTAAGATATTCACCTGCCCAATGCTTCAAAGATTCTTCCTGGCCCTCTACCCAAGGGTCATAGTTCCTTATCTTCCCGGCAAACACCTAGCACACATCTCTGTAGAATGCACACGAAGCCAGTTGTCAGGCACACAACTGCAACCCCAGCACTCTGAGAGCTGAGGCAAGAGGATCACAAGTTTGAGCCTAGTCTGGGCAACGTGGCCACTAAGTAAGACCCTGTCTCAAAATAAAAAATTAAGAAAAGGCCTAGGGACATAGCCCAGTGTGAAGGCCTTGGGTTTAATCCCCAGCACTTAATAACAAACAAACAAATGTACATCCATGTTAACTGCACAGCACTTACTTCCCAAGAATTTGTTTTTACCAGAGTTGTCTCTTGGTCCCAGCCTTCAAAATTATTGGTTTTCTCAAAGTTGAAAATCCTGGGAAGGGCTAGAGAAAGAGCTAAGTGGTTAAGTGCTTGCCTTACAAGCTCAAGATCCTGGGTTTGATTCCCCAGTACCACACAATCTGGGCATGGTGGTGCACACCTGTAATCCCAGCATTTGGGAGGCTGAGGGAGGAGGATTGCTGTGAGCTCTAGGCCAGTCTTGGCTACATAGTGAACTCAGGATCAGCCTGAACTACATAGCGAAACCCTGTCTCAAAAAGAAAGAAAGGCAGAGAGAAAGAAAGAAAGAGAGAGAGAGAGAAGAAAAGAAAAGAAAAAAAGGAAGAAAATCTTGGCAAAGGGGTATAGGTTGATGGTAGAAGTGTTTGCCTAACAAGCACAAGGTCCTGGGTTTGATTCCTCAACAGCATTTTTTTAAAAAAATTAGTCTGGTATGTTGGTGCACACCTATAATCCCAGCTTCTGGGAGGCTGAGGCAGGAGGAGTTTTAGCACCACCTGGGCTACACAGTGAGTCCAATAGCAGAGAAAGACCCACCTGACTGTGGATAGCCCAGATGACAGAAAGAAGCCGAGGCAAGACTCAGCCTCCGGGAGCTCCCAGGGCCACAGGAGTTCTCTCCTAGGACCAACAGAAAGCAACAGTGCGTGGACAATACCTTGACTTTAACCCAGCAGGGCCCGCGGCAGACTTCAGAGGCATAACACTGCAGGATAATGCACAGCGACGCCGCTGGAGCTGCAGACATGCTCAGATTTCAGAACACTTGCATCTGCGTAATGAGGTAGTGGGGGCGGGGTCCACGCCTAAGCAGGGAATTCATGGATATTTCAAATGCACATGCCTGGAGAGCGCTGGACAGCATGTGTGTGCTTAGCTGTTCTGTGCACATTGCCTGCAACCCAACCCTATAGGGCCAAGGTTGAAATGTCCCACTCGAGGCACCGGGTCAGTGCCCGGTGAGCACTGGCTTAGGAGCATCTCACAGTTAAGAGTTTCAGATCACAAATGGTCAACTTACATTTGCCCCTCCTCACAAAGCGTGACACCGATGGCTGACAAGTCATCACCAAACGGTCCATAACCCAGCAGCCAAACACCGCTTGTTTCCCGACAATGATGTGCCACTGAACTCTGCTATCCTTAGGCACAAGATAAACTCCCCGTTGAATGAATCTGCATGATGAAATTTACATGTTCTACCACCTGACATCATTTGCATACTCCACCTGATGTAATTTACATATTCCACCTGACATCAGATGAGATGGTCTTATAAAACAAGCTCTCCTCAAAAGGAAGGGACAGCTATGACATTCGAAATACGCAACTCTCTATTTGCCATGAATTGAACGAGCCGATCATCTAGGGACTGATAATGACGCTAAGCCTGAAAGGGGTCAGGAGACCTTCAGGCAGGGATGCAGTGCCCTTCCAGGGCCTGAAGGAAGACCCTGGCCTTCTCCTATCCAATTCAGTGCATTTTCCTCCCTTTGCTTTGTCTTGAATTTCGCTGTTTAATTTCCCCAAGGACATTAACAGACACTTTGCCAAATATACCACATCTGGAATGTACACTCCCTCTGTCGACAGTGTTCCAACCACCTCCAATCAAGGGGTGCCACTTATAAGCCCAAGGAAGTCACCATCCTATGTCCCTGAGCGAACCAACACCCGTCTCTAAGGCTACTGCTTCCCTTTCCTGTGGAACGCTAATATTTACCAGTCCAGGGTGCCACCCGGGACCAATATCAAGAACACCAATCTGCAATCTGCGGGCTTCAGTTCTCTGTCTTTCTACCTCTCCCCTTTCTTTCATCTTTCAAAAGAAAAATGACATAACACTGTCAAGCCATTCCTTACTTCCAGAAGGTCTCAGTCCATTCATGGTAGCCAGCAATGGTGGAAGCTCATGGTAGAGGCCTGCCTGGAGAGAAGACTGTCCCAGCTTGGCAAGACAGCAAGCCAAGAGAAGAAAGGCAGAGCTAACATATACTCTTCCAGGTCGGGTTCCAGAGATCAGCCCCTCCTGAGTCAGCCCCTTCTGACCAGGGCCCCTCCGCACAGCACAGGAGATCAGTGGATAACCCCCATGTTGACTTACCTTCCAGATATGAGGCGATTCTGGAGGACAGTCCAGATCCAAATCATAACACAGAAACCCCACCTCTTCACGGTATTTCTCCTCTGCACACACCACCCATATTCTATAATGACCTCAGTGACTAAACACATTTGCACACATACACACACATGTGCACACATGCACACACACACACACAGAGCATGTGGAACCTGCAATTGTGATCCCTGCCTGCTCTCCGTCTGCCCAGAGACCTGCCCTCCCCCATCCAGGAGGGCTGCCATGTTGGACATGACCCACAGCGTCAAGAAGGACACACATGGTGTGGGGGAGATACGCCATCCAGGTCTCCAAACACCTAGCCATTCACGAGGCCACTGATGCACCAGGGTGACTGCTCCGACCACCACTCAGAACTCTATCCCGGAAACTCCTTTCCTCTCATCAGCCACTAGAGATTCTGCAGTGCCAAACCCAGGGGCAGCAACAAGGACAGTCACCATACCCAGGAGAACAGCACTCCAGGACATACCTGTGAACCTCAGAACAAGCAACAGAGGATGGATGGATGCTCATTCGCCCTGGACGAGACAGGAAACGGGGGCTGGAAGGACACGAGGGGCGTCCTTCAGGTCACAAAGCCACGTAGTGAAGGGGCTACAACAAACCCGTGTCACACACAGTTCTGGGCAGCACCCGCCGAACTCTCCCACAATCCCATGCCACGTTAAACCCTTCCCCCACTTCATCTCTCTTCAGAAAAACTTTGCATTTTCAAGACCAGCTGGCTGCATCAAATTTACTACATTTCTGACAGGAATTTAAGTGGGACTAAGTAGTTCAGGTTGCCAGCACTCAGAGTACATTTCTCAACCCCTATAACTCCTGAGGTACCATTTGATTGGATGCTCTAAATAATATGGTAATCGGGACTAACATTTATCAGGCCCCTGCTGTGTGTCACACAACACGACACGAGCCATAAATAAGACTGCCCCTTCCATCTTCCCACACTTGTGGGCTAAAGCCACGAGCAGTTACTGAAGACACAGAGGCTGAGGGTATGGCAGTCAGTAAACCTGCAGAGCAACAGAAAGCAAACTGACGTGACAAGAGCCAGAAACCTCAGGCGCCCCACTCCAGACACCATAAAAGAAGACACGTCACTAGTCTACCCCTGCCTTGGAGAACAAACTCACAGCCAGGTGTGGTGGCACAGGCCACTAATTCCAGCACTTTGGGAGGCTGCGGCAGGAGGATCTCAAGTCTGAGCCCAGCCTGGGCAACTTAACAACTTGAGACCCTACCTCAAAATCAAAAATAAAATAATAAAAAAATAAGCTGAGAATGTAGCTCAGCGTGAATACCCTGGGTTCAATCCCCTGTACCACCAAAGAGAAGAACGGAAAGGAGGAGGGAAGAGAGAAGGAGGGAAGGAGGGAGAAAGGAGAAACAGACAGACAAACCACAGGACTATCTGACCAAAGAGCCTTCACCTGAAAGCTGGCAGTTCTAACTCAGCATTCAAACCGTTAAGACAAAGACACTGTCACTCACCAAAACCTACACTGCGATCAAAGTCTCATTCTGTGAATAAGGTGACCAGAGGAGACCCAGGGGCCAAAGGTGACAATGGGACACAGAGCTGGCAGCCAGGCCTGGGCACCAGGTGAGCAGTCCCCCCAGGCCCAGGGCTGCGGGGTGACGGAAGGCTGCGCTCCACCTGCCGCCACCCAGGTCTCCAGGCCCGACTTCATCCCATCAAACACGAGTGTGGAGCAGCGGCACCGTGATGAGGCCGCCAGCCTCCCCTGCCACCCACTGTCAGATGCGGACTTTCCAAACCCTCAGGACACAGAGAGACGGCACCGTGGAACTGGGAACCGGGCCAGCCCATCTGCCACCACAGCTGGATGCTGGTGCCGGACACCTGGACACTCCAGCCGCCACATGCAGCCTCGGCACTGGGATGCCATACCAGGTGCAGCCCGTGACGGGGACGGTCACCCCTGCAGGAGAGTGTCAGGGCCGCCTCCACTGAGCACCACAGACTGGGCAACTTAAACAAGAACTCGTCGTCTCCTGGGGCCAGGGCCAGGACGTACAGGATGGAGGTGACAACAGGTCTGTCTCTTTCTCGAGTCCCCTCCTCTGAGGGCAAGGGCCCAGCCTCCCGTGTGTGGCATTTTCTCTAGGCCCATACCCTCCTGCTGTCCCTCCTCTTATCACAACAGTGCCACTCAATTGGGCCTCGTCCCATGACCTGATCTGACCTTGACAGCCCTCTGAGGCCCTGCGTGCAAACACAGCGTCATCCTGAGGGGCTGTCATTCCTAAGACGTCATCTGACTCGATGCTAACAATCAGTGCTGGGCTCAGGACTTCCCCAAGTCACTTCTGGGGGTGCACAATTTGACCCCTGAGATCCACACGGCAGAAAAACATCTTTCTTTATAAGTGGTCAGAACGGTCCCACACTAGATTCAAGTTTTACAATTGGATTTTTTTATCTTTCCCATTAGGAATTAGGTCAAAAAAAAAAGACTAATAATCTCAGGATCCTTTTAACCCTTAACCTCAAGTGCTTGAATAATATAGTTGACCATAACAAGGGAATGAGAACCCTGTAAGGGCTGCAGCATCCACCCACAGGAACAGCTTCGCCCTGGGCAGTCACACAGAAGGAAGTTCTCCCCACGGGGACTTTGGAACCCTCCTACAGGCCTGAGGCGTGAGGAGCTGATGGAACAGATGGGCGGGGCTCTGGCCCAGGGGTCCAGTCCCAGCAGCACACCATCACATACATATGCATATATGTGCCTACACCAAATCGTCTTATGGCATCTTACATAGTCGTGAAAAATGTACTAGAGTTACGCTTAGGACTTAGAAAACTGCTCAAAAGACCCTCCTAAGTAAAAAAGTGTATTATAGGCATTTATGTTTAATATGGCAATTTCCTATATAAATATACTTTGTACACACACACGCGGATTTGTGCCAAACTTATCTCAAGGAGGGTTAAAGAACATTCACTGCTTCTGTGAGCTTTTTTAAAAATTAATTAATAGGAAGAAAAGAAAAAAATTCTCGACCAGGCCTATTGGTGAGGACTTATAATTTCACCATTCTAAGAGGCTGAGGCAGGTGGATCACAAATTCAAGCGCAACCCAGGCAACTCAGCAAGATCCTGTCTCAAAATTGAAAAGAAAAAAGGAAAAAAGGCGGCGGGTGGCTTGGAAAACAGCTCGGTGAAGACCCTGGATTCTATCCTAACAGTGGGGGAAAAAAACTCTTTTTCTCCCCCAATAGGCCTGTGCTCTTTGCCCCAGCGGGTGCTGCAGATCTGAGCCTCCGCTGACTCACCTGCGCCGTAGCACAGTGGTCCCCAAATGAACAAGGGGAGGTATTGTACCTGCTCTGCAACAGGTTGTCCAACTTAGCCGGATGAGACAGCCGCTGCAGGAGGGGAGCGAAGAGTGAGGCTCCGCTTCCTGTCAATCATGAGCAGCAGCAGACTCTTAATAGGAGCCACGCTGGCAGGAGGCGGGGCTTTCGCTCACCGCTTACCTTCTAAACGCTTCTGGACAATGTACTCAGAACACACTTTAAAAACAATAAGTTACATGCATGTGCATACATACCCAAGAGGCAGGGGATGTGGGAGGGGAATTACTCATTATCTCTGAGCATCCTGTGAAGTGACATTACAGCCATGTCCTGTGACACTGGCCCCACCCTCCATCTCCAAGCCTCCTGTTATCCTCCAAAGCTGACGCTCTGTGCCCATTAACCACGCACGGCCACTGCCCCGTCCCCAGCACAGGCCCCACGACTCTGACCACAGGCCAGCATCTTCCCCACTCATGGGGACCACGAGTGAGTTTACCCTGGTGTCCCAGGGCCAAGCACGGCATTTAGAATGAAGTTGAGACAGATTCCAACAGACAAGAAGAACAAAGCCTCTCCAGTTGATTCTCCAGCACCACATAAGCCAGGTGTCGTGGTGCACACCTATAATCCCAACACTCAGAGGCTGAGGCAGGAGGATTGCCAGGAGTCCAAGGCCAGCCTGGGCTCCATGGTGAGTTCAGAACCAGCCTGGGCTACAGAGCGACACTGTGTCTCAAAAAAAAAAAAAAAAAAAAAAAAAAGAACAAAGACTCTGTTCTACTCAGCAAGTGCTTCCACAAGATGTAGTCAGGCCCTTCTGCTCAGGGCCAGAAGGACCGTGAGCCCCATGGTGGTATCTCCCAGCCCAAGTTCCAGATGCCCCTGGGAAAATCCAAATCTTTTATAAAAAGTTAATAATTTCCAACCAACTGCAATCTGAAATCCACCTACATGCATGAATGTTCCTCTAGGTTCTGTGGTAACAGAAGAAAATATTCCCAAATATTTATGTTGCAAAACACGGAAGTCAAAAACTAAAACAACAGGCAATCACAGACCCTAGGCAGCCCCTCAACCATGCCCACATAAGAAACCGCAATTCCTAAGGACCCCGACATCCCCGGCTGGAGCCCAGCCCTGCTCAGCTCATGGCAGGAATTAAGTCCCCAGCGCACGTGGGGAACAAAGAGGAGGGAGGGCTGGGGGCAGAGCTTAATGGTTAGAGCTCCTGCTTGGCACGCACAAGGCCCTGGGTTCAAGCCCCTAGCGCCACATAAAAATTAGCCAGGCATGATAGCACACGCCTGTAATTCCAACATGAGATTAGGCTGAGACAGGAGGACTGCATGAGTTTGAGGCCAGCCTGGGTTCCATAGTGCATTCAGGACCAGCCTGGATGGCAGAGGGAGACTCTGCCCCACCATCCTGGTCATCCCCCGCTCTGCTACCATCTGCACAGTGTCTCCCAACTTCACGGAGAAGCAGGTCAGAACCTTGTATACAGCAGGTCTCCTGGGTGCCTCCCAAGCCCCATCCTGTGCCAACAGGGTGCTGTATGCCCCCCGCTGCCTGCTGGGCTGCTACCACTGCCTCTCCACCTCCTTCCTCATCTTCTCTTCCTCCCTCCTCCTCCTCCAGGGCTTTCCTTCTTTGAGGGGCTGTGGCCCGCCCCGCGCGCAGCTACCCGCCAGCCAGGCCTCCCCTGACTGCACAACGGGGCTGGCCCTCCCTGGTCTGGGAGCCCAGATCCCTGGCTCATACCTCTTCACACGATGGCTAATGTCATACGTCGACCTGACAGGGCCACCAGGCGCTCCGATAAGAGGCTATTTCTGAGTGTGCCTGTGATGGGATGGACTGACAACCCCGGCCACTGGAGTCTGCTGACTCAGAGGTACTACCCTCCCCAGTGGGCGGGGCATCCTCCAGTCCACCAGGCCTGCGAGAGACAGGGGAAGGAACTGGCCCTTTTCCTTCTGCCTCACGGGCTGGGCAGAGATGTCCACACAGGTTGCACTATACTATTAGTTAAATGGCTACTTTTCCCAGGGACATCTGTGGTTTTGAAATGCTGCTAGTCTGTGAGATGTCATTCTCCACCACGTACCCATCAGGTCACGGGCCAGCTGGGAAGACAAGGCAAGGGGCGCCCATGCCGGGGCAGGAAGGACACAGAGCGGGTGCCCTTCCACAGCCAACTGTCCTGCTGGAGTCCTCCACATGCCCCAATCTTAGCAAATAAAGAGGCGTGAACCACACAGCGACGCTAGACACTTAGCCTTGTGTCAGCTGCACAGCTAATGCGCTCTGAGATGTTTAAAGAAACGTGACTGGAAGTCACGGCAGGCCCAGACAGGTATGAGCCAGCTAAACCCTCTTCCAGCTCACCAGCTCTAGGGCTCGCGCTCTCGCCCCTTCCTTCCCTCCGTCTCTTCCTCCCTCCCTCCTCGGCCTGCGAACCTCTGGCTGCCACCGCTGGGCTCACAGAGGTGTGCTGCATGGGTTCGCGGCACGATTTCACAGCCCACCCCGCACACGTTCATGAAGCACAGAAGGTAGACCAGGACTGCAGCCCAGGGACTGCGGGATCCTGATCTTCGGGGCAGCGGGCACATCCTTCAAGGACCAGGTGACCATGTCCTCAAATGTCCTGAGTCCAGGCAGAGGGGAAAAGCCTCTTCTCTGAGCTTCTTAGAAGTGAACCTCAGAAACCATTTGTACCTAAAACTCAAGGGGCTGGTTCTGGATTCCTGCTGCCAGCCGTGTGCAGGATGCAGATGTGGGAGAAAGAGCCCCGGGAGGACTCTGCGCAGCACCTGCCGTCCATATTCACAACACACCAAGGCCCGGCGAGGCGAGACACTTGGGGATTAGAAAAAAAAAACAAAGCAAGCAACTGAGATACATCGTTTCACAGCTAAACCAGCCGCACGCAAGCATGCCAGCCACTGACCCACGTAGCATAAACTGAGGACGAGGCAGGCACTCAGTTGTGGGTATGTATATATACATATTTTTTTTCCTTTCTTTTTGAGACAGGGTCCCACGCTGTAGCCTGGGCTGGTCCAAAGGCTGACCTTGGATTTGGCAATCCCCCTGCCTCGGCCTCCAGAGTGCTGAAATGACAAGCATGTGCCATCATTCCCAGCTTTGTGCTGCTGGGGACTCAAACGCAGGCCCTAGGCTGTCTAGGCAAGTGCTTTAACCACCGTGCCATTCCTCCAGCCCTCAGTTGTTATTTTAAAACTCAGCTGCACATCACAGGAGAGGCATGGTACCCATTCCTAAGAGGGCTGCATGCCCATGGGGAGACTAAGCCAAATACACAAGGGTCCCTGGAAACTCAGCGCGGTAATCACGACTGATGTGGGCTGGGGAGGTGAGCCACAGAGCGGGGAGGAAAGTGTTAGACCATTTAATCTGGGAAGCTTCCCTGGAAGATATCAACCATTAGCTTTTATTTTTTTTTTTTCTTTTCCTTAATACTGCAATTTAAAAAGAAGAACTGGGGGCTGGGAGGAGCATAGCTCAAGTTAGAGTGCTTGACTAGCGCAGCCAAGGCCCTGGGTTTGATTTCCCAGCACCACATAAACATTAGCTCGGTATGATGATACACATCTGTAATCCCAGCACTCAGGAGGCTGAGGCAGGGGGACTGCTGTGAGTTTGAGACCACCATAGTGAGCTCAGAACCAGCCTGGACTACAGAGCAAGACCCTGCTCCAAAAAGCAAGAATACAGGGACCTGATTGAGGACTTTTCTCCCTGCCTAACATGTAACCTACGGGAATCAAAAGTAAACCTCCAGTGTTAGAGCTATACAGGGAAAGGGTCCAGCTGAAGTAAAATGCACAGAATGGATAAAGGTATCAAGATGCCAAGCAACTCCAGGCCCCGGGGGCCCCTGAGCGCCGTCTCATGAAATCCTCCACCCGCTGTGGGACCCTCCCGGCCAGTCCCACCCATGGCAGGGAGAGGGGAGGAGGGAGAACACAGACAGGACAGCGCTTTTACAGAGCGAGTCATCTACCATCACGCCATGGCACGGGCTCAGAAACCCCATCCTGCACGCCCAGACACCCTTCCTATGCTGGGCTTCGCGTCGGGGCGCAACCTCAAAGGTCAAGCGTGTCGGTCCCCCAGATGAACAACCAGGGGAGCAAAACCTAAAGAGAGACCCACGGCCAGCAGTGCCTCCCACCCAACAGTTGCAAATCTCATTTCCCCTGTACGCTCAGCTGCTGAAACCTCCACATTCCCCAACATCTCCCTCAGGGCCACCAGCTGGTCACTGCCCAGGTCTCTGCTGTCCCCAAAGGGAATATGGGAAGGGAGAGGGAAGGAATGAATTAGAGTCATTTCCTGTCATGACAAATGTAATAACTGCTTCTCTATCCTCTGCTGCCCTGAGAGAAAGGACAAACGGAACAGGAGAATAACAGGTAACCTTGCATATGGAGTCCGTAGCCTGCCCTGTGGCCTGCTGGGAACTGGGCCACACGGCAGCAGGTGAGCAGCAGGCAAGCCAAACACGCTTCATCTGTATTTACAGCCACTCCCCATCACTCGCATTGCCGCCTGAGCGCCACCTCCTGTCAGATCAGCAGAATCAGTCCCTGGCACCAACACGGTCAGTGATCACTGCTGCAAACGATTCACGCAGCCCAGGGCTGCCACCATCCTCCCAACAAAGCTCTGTAGATTGCAGCCTGACACAGGAGTGTCAGAGCTTTTCCCCAACAGACACATATTTATTTTGTCCTACCTCACGCTCTGAGTCACTGCTATGGTCCAGATTGAGGACATCTTCAGGTCCCACGTGCGGAAAGTGACCGGATCATGGAGGCACCGTGCACATCAAAGGGGTTCACCCACGGGGAGTTCATGGGCTGCTAGGAGGCAAGGCCTGGGGAGAGGGATATTTCCCTAGGGGCAAGGCCCCGGAAGATACATCCTTGTCCCCAACACCCTCTCCTCTCCCTGTTTGCAGTCACCACACAAAAACAGCCTCCCCTCAACCTCAGCTGGCCCCTGGCACCACTGCCTTACCTGCCTCTGGGGCTGGAGACCACCTGTGGCCCGAGACCCCTGAGACCATCAGCTAACAGAAACCTCTCCTCCCATTGTGGTGTTGGGTATTGAGTCCCAGTGAGCTGAAAGTGACACCTGTGTACAACCCCAACACTCCTAAGGAGCGCTTGATTTCCAAATATAGAGGGAAGACAATGGGATGGAGCCAGCACTTCAGGACGCAAGTCTGAGACGCAGCTTCACGTTTGCCCTTGAAAACGGCTGTGAACTCTCACGAGATCGTTAAGATGAAACAAAAATGGTGAGCCCAACCCAGCCAGACAGCTAGGAGCCGGTCAACACACGAGCTCAAGGCGACCTGCAGCGGCCGTCTCCACCGCCATCACTCACGGAATGGGTGGACAGGAGGGTTCAGAGCACCAACACTCAGGGTCTAGATCTACACTGTCCCCAAAGTGCTACGTGCAGGGACTAGATCGTGGGCACGCTCCCCTGGGAAGGTGGTCAGTATGCACCTACCTGAGACCAATTTGCCAGCTTCACCCAAAGGTCCTCAAAGTGCACACTGGCAACAGCAGTGTCACCCACACTAGGAGACTTGTCAGAAGGGGTCATCCCCAGGCCTGGCCTCACCGGAAACCCTGGCACCAGTCCCCCGGGATTCTGCACCCTTCTTTTGAAGACTTTCTCCTTGAGCTACATCCCCAGCTCTTTTTGAATTTTTACTGTGAGAGAGGGTTTCACCTTAGTTGGCCAAGCTGGGCTCAAAACAGTGATTCTTCTGCCTCAGCCTCCCAGTTATGGTATTGTCTTAAAGTTACTTTCCCGTTGCTGTGACTCAATACCCGACACCCACAAACTTAGGACAGGAAAGGTTTATTTTACCTCACAGTTTCAGAAGGTCACAGTCCACTCAGGGGCAGCTGGCAGCAATGGGCAGAGGCCAAGGTGGAGGTAGCTTCTCACGACATCACACACAGCAAGCCAAGTCAAGGCGAGTTGAGACCCGTCCTCCAAGGAAGGCAGGAATCAGCTTATATATCCTTCCAGGTCTCATCCTAGTGATCAACCCCTCCTGGATCCAGGTGTGGAAGGTGTGGTAAGGCCCCACTACAGGCCTATAATCCAACTTACATGCCTGTAATCCATTTTACGTGCCTGTAATCCACCCCTCCAGACCAGGCCCCAATCTCCCAAAAGCACATGGTTCCATAGACAATCTGTAACATTCAAATACACAAGACTTTGGGGGGGGGGGGGGGATTTCAGATCCAAACCACATGGGGGTATGATCTTGAATGTGCCCCTAAACCTCATTTTTGGAAGGCAATTCAATCCTGGGGGTTTGTTCACTGATCTCCTCTGCAATAAAGAGGTAGGGCCTGGCCTGAAGGGTCAGATGACTAGGGACAGATCCCTCGGACCTGACCTGGAAGGACTCAGCTATCTCCGCCCTCCCCTACCCAGTCGGCTTCCTGTCAGCCATGGGATGCACAGCTTCTTTCCAGCTGGGCCTCTGCCAAGCACCGCTGCCAGTGCTGACTAACCATGAATGGTGTGACACCTTCTGGAACAGTAACCTAAAATAAACCTGTCCTCCCTTTAGTTAGGGGTGAGGGGTATTGTGTCCCAGCAGTAGAAAAGACACTCCCAGAGTATGGGGATGACAGGCCTGTGCCACCAAGCCAGCTGGTAATCTGCATCTTTATAAGCCCTGATGAGAAAAGTTAGGACGACAGAAAATTCCATCCCATGGCCTCAAGCTCCAGGAGGAAAGTTGGCAGAGCCCACACATCTAGCATGCTGGCGCTAACGTGAGTACAGGCCTGGCATCCCTGGGGCTGGGACATCTGATTTCTCAGCTTAGCAAAGGGGATGCAGCCGACAGCACTGCAATGGCTGAGCGCCTGCCTGGGGACTAGGCCAGGGGACCTGTTATCTGGGACATTCACTGGGTGCCCAGAGCCAGCTCGCACACTCCATGCTGATGGACAGACCCACAAAGATGCTCACAAGGAAGTCCAAGGCCCTCACAGAGGAAACAATGCCTGGGAGCTGCCAGGCCCCTGCGGCTGGCATCATCTGACTCTCTTCCCCCTGCCTACGGGGCAAATGCTCTTGTTAAATCAATCGCCTCGCAGCCCTACTGCAGAGCACTGCAGGAGGAGAGGCCTTCAGTGGCCCCCGGTGGGGAGCAGGTGCGGCCCTGGCTCCAGGGGCTCACCACAAGGGCCCTCAGCACAATCAGCCTCCCAGCAAGGGGCTGGATTTCCAGACAGGAAGCACCGATAATCAGATATTGCTTTGAGATTTTCCAAAACATAACAGTGGGCATCCGGGGGTGTGGGGGGTCGGGGGAAATCAATGCAAACAAAAAAAAGTCTTCCTTTTCAAAGCAACTGTCCGTCTGAGTAGCCCCATGCCCCAATGTAGCTGCAGGCTCTCTGCAAACTTAAAAAAAAGTGTGGTGGGGGGATCTTTTGCTGTTTTCTAAAATTATTATTTCCCAATTTAAAAAATATACATTAGAGAGATGCATAAAATTTCCCCATACATTATAACTGCAACCTCCTACAAATTTTAAAAGGATATTGAAGTAAAATTTAAATATATATTTAATATATAACCATGCATATGTGTATGTATATATGTATATATATATATGTATGCATGTATGTATGTATGTATGCTATGTGTGTGTGACACATTAATACGGTTCAGTTTTCACCCAGTAACCCTGTGAGACCCACATTCAGAAGGAAGGGCAGAAATCACAAGCCCTGCTCTCAGATTCAAACTCACTTGTCTCCGTCCCCTTAAAACAGCGGCACGCCACGGCCAAGACAGCAATGAGCTGGTGGGGCCGCTCTTCATGCACGCCCCCTTAGCAGCCAGTACAACAGAGGAGGTAACCCTCAGGGACACACTGAAGGCGCAACAGCAGAGACGTCGGTGGGAATCCACAGAGCGGGGGTCAAGGCTCAGGGCTCCCCAGACCTGGCAGCATGCAAGCCCTCCTCCCCACTCCCGACTCCCTTCGGCCGCTCTTCTCCCACTGCTCCCAGGAAGGACGGGCAAGTCCTGTGGCTGGCAGATCAGTGCCAGGCCCTAGCCAGCTCTCCTGCCACAGGCAGTGCCGCTCCGCAGAGGAACCCTTGCCCTCCAGGGCCCCAGCCCTGGGGAGGGTCTGCAGGCGCCTAGGCCCACCAGAGCCTCACTGCAGCAGGCCTAGCCCACAGGCTCGCCCAGCCCATGGGACCGGCTCACTGCTCCTGTCAATCCACTCAGAACCTTGGCAGGAAAAAATGGGAATTAGATACTGGGCCCCTCAGAGACCCCCAACAGGCGTGGTCTAACTACCCAGGTCCACAGGGTCCCTCGTCACAGCTTCTGGGTCAGGACTTCAAAATCAGCACCTGACGCTAGAACCAGGAGCCTGGGTTACATCAGTACCGGAAACTGAATATCACATTCAAGAACATTAGAGCGTGACATCCCCCCTTGCACAAAGCCAGAGTGGCTGAAGCTTCCAGCATGGGCAAGAAGGGTGGCTGGAGCCAGGCCCAGTGGGGAGGTTTGCAATCCCCACCCTCTGGGAAGCTCAGGCAGGACGAGAACAAGCCCAGGGTAACTGCAAATTGGCAAGACCCTATCCTCACCCCCAAAAATATCAGAAATAAAAACAGACGGGGAATGTAGCTCAGAGTGAAGGTCCTGAGCCTGATCCCTGGTGCCACAATAATAATAATGATAATAATTCATTTGCTAATTAAATAAAAAGAAATTTAGCTGGAATTGTAGACCCAGCAGAAAATCAGACAGAGCTCAGGACTGGAGCCTTTGCCCAGAGGGACAGTATTCCTAGAGGCAGCAGAGCCGGGCCTTACCAACCACGCCTCAGAAGAAAAATAAAGCAAGACTAGAGAGCATGGGGTGTGGCTGAGAAACCAACCCAGGGCATCATGGGAAGGGAGAGGGCGGCCATGGCCTGCTCCGGGATGAGGCGTTTCAGGGCTGACCTGAGACCACGGGAGACTATTCAGTGGAAAGGAAGCTTCCCAAGCCATCTCCCACTGAAGCGCCCTGAGTCCCACGAATGCATGGACCCACACCAGGGCCTCAGTGCACCCAGGGAAAGGCCCCAGACATATAAGTCACCAACGCTGAGCCCCAAACCAGAAGCTCCTGGCAGGTGTGCAAGCAGCTCGGAGAAGCCAGAACACGGTACACGGAGGCCCTACCACATCTGGTTGGCCGGAATCCCAAGTGGGCCCCTCACACAGCGCCACGGCTCCCCAGCGAAGGCCCGTGAGGCACGCTGTTCTCGGTACGCCACGACTCAGCTTGTCTTATTTTGGCTAACATCTGATCCTTAGCCCTCCTAACTTCCCTTGCCCCAGGATACTGATCTAAGATTTCTTCATCCTATCTTGCATGTGTTTTCAATGGTTATATCCCCCGCCCCAAATTCCCATGTTGAAATCACGACCTGAAGGTGACAGTGTGGGGAGGCGGGGCCTCAGGTCATGAGGATGTAGCCCTCGTGGATGGGACCTGTGCCTTGGTGTGGGGTCTCCGAGAGCAGGTGCGCCCAGGAGCCAGAAGCCATTGGGAGCAGACGCCGAACTCCTGGGGGCCCATCTTGGCTGTGCAGCCTCTGGCACTCACAGAAGGAAGTGTGTGTCAGAAGCCACCAGTACACAGCATCGGGTCCCAGCAGCCCCAAGGGGCCACGGCAGCTGCTTGGGAGGAGCCCGCGTCTGCAGGGACAGCTCCCATGCCCCACCTCCCAACAGCGTCACATGACTGTCACGGAGGTCCTCAAATCCACACTCCACGGCCCCTGCTCAGGGAGGAAAACCCTGTCCTCTGCCGGTGACCCTGGGCTGGCCCTCCCTTTCCTCAGGTTGCTTTTGCTTTGGTACCAGGGCCTGAGCCCAGCACCTTCACCCGTTTGAGGGGGCATCCCAGCCCTTTTCTTCTTTCTCACCTCATCAGCTCACTAAGTTGCCCAGGCAGTACTCGAACTTGTGACCCACGTGCCTCAGCCACCCTGCTTCCTCTGTCCGTGGAATCGTGGGGAAATCCCAGTGGCCCACATCCAGAGCCCACGCCCGAGTCCAGAAGCCGAACCTCAATCTACAACCCCTCTCAAGCCCCAGGTCTAGAACCCACCCCGAGTCGCACTGCCCCCGGTGGAAACCCCAGATCTGGCTGTGGGGCACAGCAGAAGCCGGTAGGAGGACCTGGCCTCCCTGCACCTCCTGACCTGCCTCAACCAGCAGCCAGAAGCCTTTCTAAAACAAAAACGAAAAGCCAGTCCTCAGCCCAAGATCCTGCAACTACCCCAACGGCCGGGAAAAGACACCCGCTCACAAAGGCCCTCCAGGCCGCCCCGGGCGCCCTGCTGCGGGCACCCCAACCCCTGGGTCCACCCTACACCGCCGTCTAAGCAAGCCCCACGGGCAGTCACATCTCCGCCCCCGGCCCATCCTAATCCTGTTCACCTTCTGACCTTCTAGCATGCACTGTGACTCCAGGTGTCCCTTTCTGAGAATGAGTGCAGGAGTTCAACACACGCTTTACAGCCAGTGCTCCAGGAGCCAGGTGGGCCAGCCTAGGCCAGAGCTCTGCTCCACGTACAGCCCCACGCCATCACAGGGGCAGGAGGCGGTCACTCACAAGCCTTGCTTCTCGGGTTCCATCCCCTTTGCTCCCTAACAGGCTGCCGAACACAGACTCTCCACAGAAGCATGAGACCTGCGGGGTGGCCCAGGGGACAGAGGTGTGACTCTCCCTGCTGCGACCTGCAGCCACAGTCAGCCAGCTTGAACGTCCATCACAAAACAGTAAGCATGCAGAGGGCCAACCACAGGGCGCAGACACTCGCCCTGATTCCCCATGCCCAGGGGTACAGGGAGGCGCAGGCTGACAAACACAGGACCGTGGTCAGCCCTACCAGAAAGTCTGCACAGCACCCGCAGGCTGATGGCAGCTGGGACAGCCACAAAGGCCACAGGAGAGGAGAGGTGGCAGACAACGCCAGGATCTACCAGCAAAGAGGGAACAGCAGCTGTGAAACCACAAAGGCTGTTGGCCATCAAAGCAGCAGTGTGAATCAACTCACAGGGCAGCACCTCAGGGACGGAGCTGGAAGATGAGGCCGGGGAGGGCCCAAGCAGGGATGCTGGCTTCATCTGTAGGATGTGCTGGCAAAGGATGACCAGGAAGCTGGCCCAGGGCAGGAAACAGGCCCAGGAAGCACTTCAGGAAGCACACCTCATGGACAAGGCCCTCAGCAAACTCAGTCCCACAACCAGCCAGGAGGCTTCAATTTGGGTCAGAAGAGGATGCACCTGCAAGGTATTTAAGGGCAGGATTACCTGGACAGATACCTGGCACAACTGCTCAGGAAGTGGAGAAAGGCCATGACCGTGGAACACAAAGGCCCCGGAGAGTGACAGAAAGCTGGGTGGCAGGAAGGTGTCACTAGCAAGGGACGCTGTTTCTAAGAACCGAATACGACACAGGGAGATGGGGATAAACCTTGGAGACCAGCACCACCCAGGGCTGGGGTCACCCCTGCTCCTCCAGATGCCACCACAACCCCAAGGGAGGGGGTGGGGGCACCCAGACAGCCCTGCCAAGTCCTCATCAGAAAGGACCGGGGGCTGGACCAAGGCATCCACAGAGACGGTCACAACAGACGACAGATCTCTGCAAACTCAGCCCAGGATGGTCCTCAAGGCAGGGTGACAAGTAGAGGGGTGAACAGATGTGAAGCCAGCGTCCCCACTAGTGAGCACCAGCTGAGGGGCAGAAATGGAGCGAGAATGAAGGACAGGGCCCACCCCACGGGCAGGATCTGAAGGAATCCTTTGGCCAGAGGGCCAGGCCCTGCCCGGGAGTTCACCATCCTGGCAAGTCCCCGTGTACAAAACACAAGCTAGCCTCTCAGAACGGGTGAACAGACTCACTTCCACAAGACCAAGGACCTGGAGAGCAGGCACTGCCAGGCTTAACATGCCGGAGCTCTGCTTATTAAAATGGTCATACATATTTTGTGACAATGCAAACATTATTCTTTCCCATCACATTAAAAAAAAAAAACACACACACACCTCGCTTATCAACCCAACAGGACACACCTGGGTTCCCATCACCCTCCTACCTCCCTCCCACTGCGACTTAACCACTTCGTTCAAGGAGCAGGTAAGCGGGACCTCCCGGAGGCATCTGTGCTTCCAAAGGGGAGGATTTTCATAGGGAAGGCTTCACAGTATATGTGTGTATGTGCTCATGCATGCAGGTGGCAGGTGGTGACAAACTTGGGATGTCCCCAGATGCCCAAGGCTAAAAGCCATCCTGCCTGTAGCACTAGCTCCCTAGCCAGGAGCCTCAGCTCCAGGGAAACAGAGCCATGGCCTGTCATGCACACACTCCACAGTGACCCCCAAGTCCCTTCTGTCCCCAATCTACACGCTCAGTGTGGCCTTCCACACGGCTCACCTCAGTTCCCGTAGGCCACAAAGCCCACATACAACCACTCAGCCATCTCTGTGGCCTCTCGTTTCCACACCCGGGTCGGAGCAGGTCATGTCTTAGAAATACAGTCTTCAAACAAGACTGAAGTGTCAACCTGGACTCATCCCTTTTCTGCTCAAACCCTGGCTTGCACAGAAGACACACTAAGCAGCTGACTGAACGTAGAGATTTAATGTGTATTTTATTGCCGGTTTTTTTTTTTCAATTCATTTGCCCATGTACTGATTGACTCGTTTTTGTTATTAGACTTTCCAAATTCTCTTTTTCCTCCATTTTTATTAGTATGTATATGCAGTACACAATGGCTACTGCAAAGAACTTGAGGATTCTGCACACACATCAACTTCACGGTCCCTCCCCGCCCCCTTTCTGAAGATACAGTCATGGGCAGAGATTTTCTCAAACACCTACTGACTGACACAGAAGAGCCCCCAGAATCAAATGGCATCTCATCAAATTAAAAAGCCTTTGCACTGCAAAGGAAACAGTATCTTTGTTTCCTAAAACAAAGTGAAGAAATGAGGGAATGGAAAAAAGTGTATCATTTTCTAAGACCTCTCTAAGGGCTGGAGGTGTAGCTCAGTACACAGTGACTTCCAAAATGCATAGGGCCCTGGGTTCCATCCAGGTAAAACCTGCCCTGTGCTACAAGGCAACAACTCCTTAGTAAGTAAGGTCACCTGTTTTTGTTTTGTACACACAAAGATCTGTGTGGTGTTAGAAAATTGTCCCCGCCACCCACCTGGCACTTACAATTCATTAACGTGTGTGTACGTGTGTGTGCGTGTGCATGTGTGTGTGTGCGCGTGTGTGTGTGTAAATTTAGTCATCTCTACCATCTAGTGTATGTGTGTGTGAATGTGGACATCTCTAGCACCGTGTGTGAATCCGGCCATGTCTAGCACCAGGCATGTCCCTGTATGTGTGTCTTATGAGTGAATCTGGCCATCTCTAGTACCGTGTGTGTGTGTGTGTGTGTGTGTGTGTGTGTGAGAGAGAGAGAGAGAGAGAGAGAGAAAGAGAACTTGGGCATCTCTAGTACCTAGCTTGTGTGTTTGCGTATGTAGCAATCTCTAGCACCTAGGATGGGAGGAGGTGTCCATACATTCATGCGTGTGTGTGTGTGTGTGTGTGTGTGTGTGTGTTGTATGTGTATAAACTTGGTCAGTTCTACCATCTAGTGTAGGTGTGCATGAATGTGACCATCTCTAGTATATGTCTGTGTTTTTGTGTGAATCCAGCCATTTCTAGCACCCAGTGTGTACATGTGTATGTGAATCTGGCCCATGTGCAACTGAGTTCCTAAGCCAGATCGGATCCCACCTGGCTGCCGAGCCTTGGGAAAGTGATGGGATTCCTCCGTGCCTCGGTCTCCATGTGCATAAATGAAGGAAAAAGAGCGGGTGCCACGATATCATTAAGGGCAAAATTTAAAAGACTAAATACTTTAAAATAGCTCTCAGTACTCAACATCTCCTTTTCCCATTTTTTCCCAAATACTCAAAACTTTTCCTTTTTTATCCCCAAATCCTTAAAATTTCTACTTAAAAAAGGTAATGTGCCAGGTGTAATGGCACAGACCTGTCCTCCTAGCACTCTGGGAGGCTAAGGCAGAAAGACCCCAAGTTCAAGCCCAGCCTAGGCAACTTAATGACTTAGTGACTTAGTCGTATTTTTTTTTTTAATTAAAAATAGGAGCTGCTCAGTACAAAGGCCTTGAGTTCAATTCTCAGGGGAGAAAACAAAGAATTCTACTGATTTATCATAATTTGTGAGGCACTAAAGAATTTCTTAGGAAAGCACAGTATTTTTTCATTTATAATTTGTCCTTGGGGTCACCTTCAATCAACAGCAAAGGGCTGTGAGGAAGACAGAGGCCAGTTTGCTGCTGGTAGTCTAAGAATGTAACATTGACCTCTGACAACCACCAGGCGGAACTCATGAGAACACTGAACGGATACTGCATTTTCCGGGTCCTTTTTCCTAATGTTCACACTACAATTGCCTTCTTAAAGATGATTTTAAGCCCACAATAGGAGAGGGGGTGCACAGCGTCCTCACAGAGGAACAGCACGGTGCTGGCTCCCACGTCCCTTCTTCTCGTATGTGACGATGAAGGCAAAGATGGCAGTCATGTGCAAAAGACTGTCCCGGTCCCTGGCCTGGAGCAGGGATGGCTCCGAGTACATGGGTGTCCCTTTTAGCTAACGTAGAACCACGAGATCCCCAGAATCTAGTCTTCCTATAGAAGTGACTTGTGCCAACAGCTGCCCCATCCCCTTCCACCACATCCTAGCAGAGATTCGTATCTTTTCTATGACATAGATATTCTTAGACTCCACATACAAACATCAGGTGGCACTTTATCTCTCTGTGCCTGGCTTGTATCACTTCGCATGATGTCCTCTGGACTCACCATGTCACAAAAGACAAAATGTCCTGCTATTTGAAGGCTAAGCAGTCTTCCACTGCACATAGATATCATACTTTCTTCATCCACTCATCCATCCTTAATCACCGCGGTTGTTTCTGTATCTAGGCTATTGCGACTAAGGCACAACACATTAATGACACTGGTTATACACTTAAACTTGGTTAGAAGAGTAAATGTTAAGTATTCTATTTTGTTCTGTTTTGAGACAGGGTCTTGCTCTGTAGCCCAGGCTGGTCCTGAACTCACTATGGAGCCCAGGCTAGCCCTGGACTCCTAGCAATCCTCTTACCTCAGCCTCTCAAGTGCTGGAATTACAGGGGCATGTCAACACACCCAGCTTATATGGAGCTGGGGAATCAAACTTGGGAATTTGTGCTTGCTAGGCAAGCACTAACACTGCTGTGCTGTTTCTTCAGCCCTGTTAAAGTGTTTTTAACACACACACATATACATAAATGTGAAGTGATGGTAGGTTAACTATTTTGACCAAGAGAATCGCTTCATAATATCAAACCATCACACTGGACACTTTGAATAAACGCCACTTTTATTTGCCAGTTATACTTCAATAAAGCAGGAGGGAAAAAGATAAAACATACCCATCAGACAACCAATCAATGAAGAACCAAATCAACATCCCCACTTCTGCACTCCGGAACTGTACAACGCCAAGTCTTCTCCACTTTCCAGGTCTTCAGCGCCATGTGTATACATGAATAATTGAACACGGATCTTTCTCCCGGGAGATGAGTACAGACTAAGAGATCCCCAGAGTCCATCTGGATTTTTTCTTCTGGTCGACAAATTTTAGTGCGAACTTCTCAACAGAGAGGATGATAAAAGAAACCCAACTGGAAATGCAAATTTTAACCCAGTGCATCCACCAGAAATACTAATGTATACCTGAACCTCAGCAGCATGGAGGCCAGCAGGAGCTGAGAGATCACAGAACGGGAGGGGTCTTTATCCACTGACTCCAGTCCACCCCTGTAGCCAATGTCACCGCATTATGGCAAATCACTGGTACCAGATGGACGTGGGCAACTATCATACTTACTTTTTAAAATTAATTCCCAGAAGTGCAATGGAATCTTTTCATTCCTAGTATCCTGTCAAAATACACCCCCAAAAAAAGTTGTCTTGGTTGCATCACATATTTGCCTTTGGTCTTACCCTTCCCCGACTCTTATACAACGAAGTGCTAGTGTGAGGGTGTCTGAGACACAGAAATAGGTAGGAAGTGGAAATCTTTCTAAATATACCAGAGACCCAGAGGCCAGACCAGCAGAGCAACATTCCTTCTCATTTAACCTGATTTAAGCAAAGGAATGGATTTCGCCAGCCACTCAATAAGAGTAAGTCAGTTCTGCCATCTGGGGTTCAGTGCCTTATTAAAATGAATGCCCAGGAATGAGGGACCAAATAGGACGAGACTCTGGCATCCTTCCAGTCCAGCATCCCCATTTCTTCCCCTTCTAACTCAAGGCCTTAGATGTCCGTATCATTTTTTGTTTTGTTTTTCCCGAGAGTTTAGGGGGGAGGGCAAAGGCTCGCCTGGCAGCTCGGCAGAATTCCTCTCTATTTATTTATCCACCTAAGGGACCCAGTTTGGGCCTTTTTGCTGCACTGGAATACTTGAATCATACCAGCTGAAATATGAGCCACCCAGAAGTGGAAAAAAGAAAACACATACCCGGGCTAGGACCAACCCAGTATTACAGAGGGCATTAGTCAACCCCAATTTTAGTAAGGATTGGAGGAAATGGGAGACTGTATGGACCCGAATCACAAGTGGAACTGAGGAGCTTTCACTTGGGGCTGAGGGGACCAGGCCAGCAGATGGGATTTCACAGGCGCAGGACTCCGAGTTCAACACCATGGAGGAGAAAGTCTTCCGGGACCATTCCCTGCACGCAGAGAAGGCAGAGACACCTGCCTCTAGCAACATCATCATAGAGGACTGACCCCAAACTTAGGCCAGCGTTGATCCACTTGACCTCTTCAAGAGGGAAAGTGTTGTACTGTGTTTTCTTCTGTCGTTTGCAGAACTGGGGATTCAACACAGAGCCTTCCCTCTGAGCTCCAGCCCCGGGTGCCTTATCATCGTTTCTTTGAGAAAGGGTCTCACTAAGTTGCTAAGTTGCCCGGGCTGGACTTGAACTTGGGATTCTTCTGCCTCAGCCTCCCAGAGTGCCGAGATTACAGACCAGCACCACTGGGCTCTGGCTTAAAGTCTTTATTTTATACTTAATAATATTCACTTTTTTCTGAAGCAGATTAATGATGGTAGAATAACCTGCATGAAAGTCAACACTTCCAGGTACCATGACAGCATCAGGACAATCGGATGCGAACATGAACACACACTCCCACACTCCCAGGCTCAGAGGCCACGCTGCTGGGGAAATGGGAACTGAAAACAATGCAGATTCTCATCCGGGAAGTCTCTGGTGGCATTTTCCTCCATATAAAACTGGTTTAAAAAAATACTTCATAGGAAGTATAGTCACATTCCATTTTTTTTTTTTTTTTTTTTTTGAGACAGGGTCTCACTCTGTGGTCCAGGCTGGTCCTGAACTCACTTCAGAGCCGAGGCTGGCTTTAGACTCACAGCAATCCTCCTGTCTCAGCCTCCCAGGTGCTGGGATTACAGGCGTGCACCACCACGCCCAGCTTATGAGATGCTGGGGAATCGAACTAGGGTACTTAGCGCTTGCTAGGCAAGCACTTTAACCACTGGGCCATTCCTCCAGCTCCACATTCCTTTTTTTAAGCAAAAGACAAGGCCCAGCATTTCGGAATGAGAGGGAGAGAGCAGGAGGACCTCAGTGGAAAGAGAAGAGACTGCCACCGTGGGACTCACTCCCAAAGGCAAACAAGCATGGATGAGCTTTCCCACCGCAGCAGCCGACGGGGACGGGCTCCCTGGTTGCCGCAGAAAGTGTCTGAAGTAGGATGTCACCTTGTGTCCTGAACTAAAAGGCGACTCTGCTGTCAGAGGAAGAAACTCTCTGATCCAGTGTGCATGCCTCCCCTCCACTAATACAGAACCATGAGAGTCTATGAAAACACACAAGACAACGCCCTGGGTCCCAGGACTGTGACCTGCATCATTCTGCTGTGATCATTTAGAAACCCAAATCTTCACAAGAATTTATCTGATGACTCAGGACCTCTCAGGAGACAGGGAACTATCCTGGGACAGCCACATTGGAAGCTCGTTCTCCAAGGGCTTGCGCCTGGAAAACCCAGGTGTCAAGGTCAGGCACAAGAACATCCCACTTCTGTGTGTACTGGCTACAGTTTGGATCTGGAATGTCCCCCAAAAGACTCACATGTAAGTGATTCAATCATGAGGGTCAATCCACTGATTTCCTGTGCTGTTTAGGGGTGGGGCCTGGTCAGAAGGGGCTGGTCATTGGAGCATGGCCTGGAAGCACAAACCACTGGGATAGGACCTGGAAGGGCTTACACTAGCTCCGCCCTTCCTGTGGCATTCTGCTTCCTGTCCGCCAAGGGATGAACATCTTTTCTCCATGTTGGCCGGAACCTTCCACCACCACCAGCCAACCTCGAATGAACTGAGACCTTCTAAAACTGGGAACTAATATAAACCTTTCCTTCCCTAAACTGTGTCTGCCACTGTATCCCAACAAAGAAAAAGTAACAAAGACACACTCTGCCCCAGCAGATTCCTCCTCAGGAGACGCGTTAAGCCACACAAGGGGTGCCCAATGATGTAGTCTCGCTGCCTGACGGGGTCTCACTGCACACCCTTTCTGCCCAGCAGGGAACCCCCTAAGCCAGCAGCTGGCTGTCCCACTGTCCCAAGCATCACAAACTGCCCGAGTGTCTCTCCAAGGCCCAGCCCCTTGACCTGTCACAGGGGCAGTGGGACGCACCACAGGTGGTCTCCGGGCCTGGCCTAGAGGGAGAGCAAGATTTCAGTGTGCCTGCTGTCGGCTCAGCTCATGGGCAACGCCCACGCACTCTGCCCAGTAGGTTTCAGCTGCAAGGGGGTCCGGGCAGGACCCCAGGGACAGGATGTGCTTTTCGTATTATGCACAATTTCCATCGGACAGTGCTTGGCCCCAGCACTTGCTCAAGTTTTTATCACATTTCACAGTCACTCATGAAAGAGGACTTCCAGAACTACCTCACAACATGGCAAGCGCAAAGGGACAGGTGTGTTCGAGGAAAGAGGGAGCGTTCTGAAGGGATCGGGCACAGAGACTGGTGCACAGCGGTCACAGAGACTGTGGAGGGGGCCAGGCACCAGTGGCCTCTGCTCTGTGCCTGCACAGGAAACACTGCACAAAGATTGCCCCAGGCACACATGCAAACACACCAGGCAGGGAGGGCGCGCATGTCGCAAGTGGGAGGAATCAATGCAGCATTACCTCTTCTCTCGATTTACCTTAATCTCCCGGGCCCTGTGGCAGAAATGGCAAATGTAGCCTTCACTCCACATGTACATTTGAAGATGTTGCTGGGTACAGTTCTCAGTTGGTCTTCAGGGGATACCAGATGGATCCAGCAATCCCCGAGGAACAAAGGCAAGGAACACCACTTCCTTAAAGTCACCTTTTAGGTGCAGGGCTGGCAGGCTGAGGCAGGAGGTTGGCAAGATCAAGCCCAGCCAGGGCAACTTAGCAAGACCCTGTCTCAAAATCAAAAGCACAAAACAGGCCAGAGATGCAGCTTAGTGTGACGGCCCCGGGCTCACCTTCTGTCTACATCCCAGAGGGAGGGTGCCCGTGGGCAGGTCCTGCAACTTCCACCTCCCCACCCCTGGTTTCCAACGAGACACACACATGCCACTCTCCACTCATCGACACATTCAAGGGCTTCCAAGAAATAGGAGCCTTGGTGCACCTGGCGTTAGGAATAAATTTACCCCGACAAGCGGGATGTGAGTGGTGCACCTCTACCCATCCTGTTCACCCGTGCATCTCCACTTCAACAACATGTATGTACATTTTTCTCCTGACTCTGCCAGACTATAAAGTCAGAAAATTCTTCGTGGGTAGGTAACGAGGTTAGGAAAGGGGAGTGGGTAATTAGAATCGATAAACAAAAGTGAATTGTATGGTATGAGTTGCAGGCAAAAGTACAGTGAGTGTCTCACTTTCTCATTTATTACAGTAAAAGGCAGACTGCACTAATTCCGTCCAAATCCTCCCCCTCACTTCAAACACGTATCCCGTGCTTCCTGCACTGCCTGAAGCACATCTGGGCATCCTCTTTCCTTGGTGTCTCTACTTGTGTTGCCATGGCTACCTCACCGTGCTCAACCAGTGTGTAACATTGACTGTTTGGGGTCATTTTGACTTCAGGGAAGAGCCAGAATTCACATGGTGCCAGATCTGGTGACCGCAGTCAATCAGGACTCACCATCATGTTTTTACAAGCCTGCCTTTCACAGTTGGGTGGCACTCAGCAGCTGCAGCACCCTATGTTTTTTTTAATCAAACCCAAAGATACTCAGGAAAGAGGGCTTCCACAACTGCTTCAGCAAAGGCTGAGTGTGTCTGAGGTGAGGGGAGGATCTTTGGGAGAATTAAACCATGTGTCTTTTACTGTAATCATTTATCTAAATATTCACCATATATTTTGTTCAGTCCTTAAAGTCTATTATGGAAAAATTTAATTATATACACTATGTTTATACCCTTAGACATAATTTTTAAATTGCTACTAATTAGATGCTCTCTGCGATGTAAGAAAATAAATTCTAAAACATGGGCCTTCACATTTCGCAAATCACAGATGGCACCACCACCCCGAGTCATTTTACTGAAAGGTTGCTCAATAAAATGCCTACTTTTAAAACATAAAGGAATGCTTAGAAAAAGGCAATGTAAATTCCACATCTTCCTGTCGTGATCCTTCCATTTGGGATCGTATCTCTGCTGCCAAAGTCACTCTGGCTCTCTGAGGCCATGGACCAAGGGACATCAGCCCTGCTCTGCTCATGCCTCCCACATGGGTGATAGGGCTAAAACTCACCAGAACTATCCTGTGCCCCATTTAATTCTCCTAGAGAACGGACAGGCCACCAGCACACTCATCGGATACACCACCCAAAACAAACCCCTATTCCCTAGGCAGAAAAACCAGAAAGAGGAAAGAGGCCAGGGAACTGCAGGACCAGCCCCTGAGAACAGAACTGGAGAGAGACCATTCTGGTTTGGATCTGGAATGTTCCCCTAATGCCTCATGTATGTGGAAAGTGACTGGATCATGGGGTTACTTAGATCAAGTGGATTCATCTATTAGTGATTTCCTGGACTATTAGGAAATGGTGTTTGGCTGGAGGGATGGTTCACTGGAAGTCACCTAGAAGGGCGTATCTCCCTCACTGGCTCCACCCCAGAAGGGAATATCTCCCTCACTGGCTCCACCCCAGAAGGGACTATCTCCCTTGATGACTCCGCCCCAGAAGGGACTATCTCCCTCACTGACTCCACCCCCTCTTGCTCTGCTTCCTATTGCCATACAGTGAATAGCTTTCCTGCACCTAGGTCCTCCACCATGCCCTTCCATGACTGTCAGCCAACCATGACCTTTTGTAACTGTGAGCTAGCACAATCTTCTCCTTTATGCTTTGTCAAGTATTGTGTCCTAGAGACGAGAAAGGGACTAGGAAGGAGATGATGGATGCAAAGGTGCTGCTCCTCCAAGCAGCCAGGAGGGAATAAGGACATCAGCTCCCCCTCCTCCACTTTTCCATGTGCTACCAAAATGCCTGCTCTGCCGGTAAATAAGAAATAACAAACATCGTCTTCCTGAGTAGCTGTATGTACCTAGTCACCTTGCTGCCTGCAAGAATTACCCACTAAATATGCTGGGTTTTCTTAGCATTCAATTCTTACCATACCCTTAGTACTTAGTGTTAGCTCTTTGCTAACATAATCTGATTGTCTTAACTGCTTTATAAAATTAGAAGGAACCTTAGAAGCTAAGGAAATAAAGTACCAAGAAGCCAGCTTCAAATGATAAAATTTTGGAAAAGCTGAATTTGAGACACTCAGGGGCATCCCAGTGAAGACAGAAATGAGGCATTTGGACTAGTGCCCTTGTCACAGCTGAGGGTGTGGCCGTGAAAGGAATCTCGCAGGGGAAGAAGGTGGGGGCAAACTGGGGAGGACGGGAGTCAAACTCTGGAGGCAGCCCATGGGGAGTGGGGGGACCACAAGAGGCAGAGGGAGAACAGCAGTGAGTAGAGAAAGAATCTACAGACACACTATCCCACATGGTGCCCACTTGCCACTGATGTGCTACTGAGTTCCTGAAGTGTAGCTGGTCCACATGAAGATCTGCTAAGCACAAAGTGTAAACCGGATTTGGAGGCGCAAGTGGACAAACATCCCATGTCCTTCAGGGATATCCAAGGGGAGAGGATTGGGGTAATCCTTCAGGGAGGCATTATGGAAAGGAGAGAAGCAGGCCACACAGGAGGCAGGGGGTAATAAATTATCACTTTATCCTGACTTTCTCAGCAATGGAACAACACAGTGGAGTCAGGGCATTTTGCTTCGTTGTTTATGGTAGGACAGACCTGCATGTTTGCACCTGGCACCCCAGCCCTCCATGGGTCCCAGTGAGCGCAGTCACACTTGCCATCGAGTTCACATTCTCATCCCCACCGACCCATCTGGGGACAAGTCACATACCCACACAGCCAGACAGGAGGGGCCGCTGTGCAATGAGGCATTCTGTGACTTAGTGAAAAAAGAGCTTGCATCTTCCACAGTTCAGCTGTAGAAGGGAGATGCGCCCTTCTACACCCTAGACAAGATTGCCAAAAGGAAGGAAAGGGTGGAAGTCGAAACGGAGGTAGGGGAGGAACAAGGGGAAGCGGGGTGAGCGCCAGTTACCCTGAGAACACCAAGGTGAGGGCAACACTTAGCACAGACTGCACTGGGGGCCTAAGGATGTGTCACCAGCTAATGGCTTCCCAACCGCCATTGTTCAATTGTCCCAACATTCATTCCTCTGGAAATTTCTATGTGGTTATACGGAGCTTTTTCCATATTTTATTGATATGTATATGTGCAAAATTCAAGGTTTACAATGGCGTTGAGCATTCTGTGCACACACGTATCTTGTCAAGGTGACAAGGGCTTTCCCGCTCTCCTTTTTTCCCTCCCCCAACTCACCCCTCCCTCCTTCCTCCCCCACCCTTCTCCCCTCTTTCACTCTGTCTTTCGTCTTAAGTTCCACAGGTGTTGTGATCTGGGTCTCTCATATCAGAGAGACCATTCGATGTTTCACCTTCTGCTTCTGACTCACTTCACTAAGCATCATGTTCTCTAGTTTCTTCCATTTGCCTGTAAAAGCCTCCACACTATTGGACTTTATAAGGGATTTTACAACTCCAGGGCCTCATACACACTAAACGACACACAGTATTTTAGCTGCTTTTTCCTCAGACTCACCAGCCCCCCGAGTAAACAAAGGTTGACAAGGGTAAGTGCTGGAGGCTCTGTGGAACCTCCCCAGTGACAACTCATGGCAGAAATACATCCCACCTACCTGCCGACCACCAGGTGAGGCTGAGGTTCTGGAGGAGCGGCAGGTCACTGTAAACACCCTCAGGACACCCTCAGGACAGAAAGTGTGCCATGTGTACAGAAGGACAGTCACCTGCCAGCTGGTTAAAAATACCTACGTCTTCATTTCGGAAATAGAGACACCACTCGGGCTTCTGTGATTTCTCTAGTAGCAAGGAGCCAGGAGAAGTAATGTCACCGGACGCTGCAGGTGGGCAGGAAAACGTTCGTCTCACATGCTAATTGCACAACCTGCACGCTCTTCCCACAAACCACACCAAGAGTATCCTCCAATTTACACATAGGAGAAACTCGGAGACGCTAGCAGACACTAACAAGACGTCCGCCCACACACATCGAGCTCTTGTCCTGCTTTTTTATTGTTGGCTTTATCCTGATACAGGCCCAACCCAGAGAGCCAACTGGTTGTGAACCAGAACCTCCAAAACTGTGAGCTGCAATGAACCTTTTCTCCTCATAAGCTGGTTATATCATGTATTTGTTACAGTGATAGACTGACATGCACAAACATTCCAGGCCTACAGGAAACCTCTGTCTTTGACACGGTAGCTTAATTAATGCTTTTAATGAAGGAAAAAATTAATTAAAGAAGCATAATACAGGGTTTTAATTCCACTAATGGGACAATGCATGAAAACAGCACCAACAAATTAAAACAAAAACACATCAGCGATAATAATTTTAATGCTTTGCTTCCAGACCATTAGAAATATGTGGAATCTTAGCTCACAGACAGCCTCCTAGAAGTGGACCTTTCTTAAGGCTATTATATGGGATGGCAGCTGGCAAATAGGATCCAATACAGATTTTAAGTTTTAGATCAAATGACAAACGGTGGCTTTTAAACTCTCTTTGCCTCAAAAGCCTTTCTTCTTCACACATAGTTTAACTCAGGTATTCTGTTACAGTGATGGAAAGCTAACTCATGCACACAGAGCCGTGTGTGATGGTATGAGTTCCTGTACCAGGTGGCAAACACAGCCATACAGTTTTGAGGCTGGTCTCTGGCCTTGCCCACTGTCACTACCCACAGTTCTATGTTGGAGTTGGCTCCCCAAGCCTGACCTCACCGAGCCCATGTGCTCACAATGGCTCCCACCCAAAGCAAGAGCCCTAGTTGTACTGTCAACAACAACCACAATAAAGGTTTCTTCAGCAAGGGATCATGTAAAGATCCCAGGATAAAACCCACATTCTTTAAAAGAACACTTAGCAATTGTTCACAAAGATCTTCTCTGTGAATTTATTCCAAGTTCCAAATGCCTGTTCTGGTGTACCACAGGGTGCAGGGGAAAGTGGGTCACCAGGAAAATGGGCTACCTCTTCCCAGGACAGCAGGAACCTGGACTAGGGAGTACTTTTATGTTAAAATGCTTCAACAGATACTGAAAAGGCAGCCACGCTTTTTTTTTATTAAATACAAATCTCCAAATACAATACAGCAATCAGCTGGAAGGCTAAGAGTTCAGGAACCCTGCAACAGAGGCATTCCCCACATGCTGCTGGCCGTATCCTGCTGGACACACTCCAGGAGCCCTAGCTCCGCAGTGGCACATGGTCACAGCTCAGGCCTCCTGTCTCCACCCCTTGCTGGGAGCTTTTCCCTTGCCTATCTCTCCCTTGTCCTCTCTGTCCACCCACTGAATGCCAGGATGCCCACCTTGATGGGTAGCATCTTAGTTACTTTTTGAGGACAGCTTTCTTTTAGCTCACAGTTTCATAAGGTCTGTGTTCATTCTTGGGTGGCTGGCAATAGGGAAAACAGACGGTGGAGGCCCAATCAAAGGAAAAGTGTTCACAGCATGGCAGACAGGAGGCCAAGTCAGGGAGGAAGGGCAGGACTAGCATATACCCTTCCAGGTCAAGCCCAGTGTTCCACTCTTTCTGGGTGAAGCCCCAGTGACCTGCCCATTCAGGTCACAAGCCCAGTGGTGGAGCCCATGCCCATAATCTACTGCATGCCTGTAAATCACCCCTCCCAACCAGGTCTGCCTCTTAACAGCTCACGGTCCCATAGGCACCTCATAGCACCCAAGTACATGAGGCTTTGGAGGGGCATTCCCAATCCAAAGCCTAACAGGTAAGCTGTGGGGTTTCCTTCCTTCTGACTGGCCTCAAAGCCCGCTCTGTTAGCTGATGGGGGCACACACTGCACAGCCAGCTGTCCCTGCTCCTACACAGTGAGATCCATGAGGGCAGGGACTAAATGCCCACTGTTTCTACCACACTAGGGCAGTGCCGCCCACTGGTGGCTGAAGAGAACCTGGCCCAGCGCTGCTCCCACGCAGGACGTGAGAGAAGTCCACATGGGACGGAAAGGCAAGGCGCTAAGCCCAGGCCCAAGAAACCAAACCATCCCAACACTTCAAGTGGACCAGGTGATGAGCTCATAAGATTATGAGTTTATAAGAATACGCTGAGTTCACTTCATGGGATGCACAATGGAAAACACAAGTGGAGGTGAGGAGAACAGAGCGAAACATGTGTGAGCCACAGGAGACATCCTCTATGCCTTTCATTTTCATTTTTTTGTTTGATTGTTTGAGGCACTGGGGATTAAAACCAGGACCTTCACTCTAAGCTACATCTGCAGCCCCATTTTTTTGAATTGGTTATTTGAGAGAGGGCCCCACTAAGTTGCCCAGGTTGGGCTTTAACTTGCGATCTTCTTGCCTCATCCTCCACAAGTCCTGGCACTACAGGTATCCACCCCCAGGTCTGGCTTCAAATATTAAGATTTTTAAGAAAAACTTCCTAATAAAATGCAATGGCTAGAGAGAAAGTAATACTGTGATGATAACCAATCAAGTAAAACGTATTCCTTGAGAAATGGTGTAATAAAAATAAGCTGGAAGATATAACCTTGAAAATAAAATACCATAAAAAATGTCTGACCCTGGCCTGATGCTACAGACAAGAAAAACAACGGGCCTGCTCAAAATATTCAAAATATTAAATAAAGCTGTGCCCTACTCCTGATAGTTCATACTTCACGTAGGTTTAAAGAGATCGTGAGAGACCGATAAACATTATCAAACACTTTCCCCAGGGACGAAGTCTCTCTGAAGTCAAATGTTATGTAAGCATTCCTGACTTTCATGAACTACTTTTCCTCATCTGGAGGGCAGACATTAACAACTAAGTCCAGTCCACAAGTCCTCTCTGTACCCATCATACAAGCCATAAAAGTCCAGGTTGCCAAGCTCATTTAGAAATGAAATGCTTACACTAGACATAAATAATGCGAATTATTAAATCCTTCTAAAGAAGTCGATGTAATACCAGATACACATTAGAAATCACCCTTTTAAGATCATTTTCTTTAAAATTCTACTGTTAACCCTCCAACTGGCCGGCTTTAGTGTTTTTTCTGTTTCTTTTCACCACCAGTGCAGCCAGACCATCAGGAAAAAACGAAGGGCCAGGACAAGCTGTAGTTCACAACACGGGTGTTTCAAAGACTTAGAATAGTTACCACCACTCCTCCAGAGCAGCCCAGGATGAACAGACTTTAATTTTAAAAATTAATGCCAAGCCGGGTGGCACAGGCCAATAATCCTAGCACTCTGGTGACCTGGTGACTTAGCAAGACCCTGTCTCAAAACAACAGATTGAAAAATAGACTGGGATATAGCATAGTTCGTGAAGGCTCTGAGCTTGATCCCTAGTACTGCTAAGAGAAAAAAAAAAGAAAAAAAAAGACAGATAATTATCCTGAAGGAGCTATTTTTCTCATTCACCATTAAACTTTTCCGATAGCCTCTTTGACAAACAAGAGTCCCTGTTGTTGGTACAGTGATGCCAAACATTAAAAGATGCAGGGAATTTCTGCCCTCAAATTATCTAGGGTGAATGTGTTATTTTTCCAACTCACCCACCAGGAGCAGGTTGGAAGAAACTCTTAAGGCCACAATACAAGAAGATCGAAAAACAGTCAGCAGAAGTTCCTTTTACACCTCAAAAGTCGGAATCAATGAAACCATTTAGCATTCAAAATAAAAATGAACCGTCATGAACAAGAATTAGCTTACAAAGTGGCTAGGATCATAACAGGGTGAAGACTTTAAGAAATTTCCATATCCAAACTCAGGTCAAATGCTATAAGAGAAAGAGATACAGGCTTAACTGACAAAGGGAGATTTGTTTTTGAATTTCTAGGAAAAAGGAACACCCAGAAAGTGAAACTGCAGGCTCAAACAAAGCAGGTATTTATACACACGGACACGTGTATAACAGACAGAAGGTCGGCCAATACAATCTTATCATTACAATAAATGTTTCATCTGTCAGTCAGAAATTTCAGCCTGTTCCGGAGCAATGCTGAAGGTTCATGACCTAAAAAACTAGTATTTTTTTTCCAGGGTACAAAATTTGCCTGTTGATAAATGAGGCTCGAGCCAGTGGTTCACCCAGTCAGTGTGGACATATGTATTTATTTTGAAGGTGTTTTAAAAGCTGAGAGGGGACCTGGGGGAGTGGGTCAGTAACACATTTTGAAAATTCAAGCTATATCACATGATTTGCATGCACTAGACCTTGGGTCCAAGCCTTAAAACACTATTTCTCTAAGGAAAACGCTCCCAGAAAGAAAGCCAAAAACTAGAGGTATTGACTGGACTGACCGGACAAGAAATTGAAGCGGTATAACATTAGACACAATTCTTGGCCAAAAATTTAAAAGTTTTGAGCAAATTAAGAAATGCAATGTTGAATTTGTTACTGGATTCATTAGGTCATGATTAACTATACCATGAGTTTTCCATAATCCAAAGGGCTGGATGAGCATCATGACCAAAGAGAAAAGGTGAGAAATTCAGGTTTGCAGGTTTTTAAAAACTCAGAAAAGAAAGAAAGAACAGGATGCGCCCCGAGATCATCATGTTGGTGAAATGGCTCAGACCTAGAAAGTTAAATATCATATGGCATCTCTGATATGAGAAAACCAAACCACAAAAAAAGGGATACAGAAGAAAATAAGAAAATGGACTTCGTGGAGAGGGAAAGGGAAAGTGGGGGGTGAGAGGGTAGGAAGAGGAAAGGAATGCATTATTTCAAAACCTAAAAAAAAGTAAAGAAATGTGATATGATGAATAAAGCCCAGAATGTTAAGAGAGTTTAGTCATGAAGAACCCTTCCCCAAGGCCACAGCAAGCTGAGTCAAAACCCACCACATATGACATTCAGGGATCATCTGTTAGGTATTAATTTATTCCTGGGACAGAATACCCAACATCCACAACCTGAGGGAGGAAAGATTTAATAATGTAGCTCACAGTTTCAGGCGGTCTCAGTCCACTCACGGGCAGCCGGCAAGGCCAAGGAACATCTGACAGGGAACAGCTGCTCCCAGAACGTAAGAGGAGGACTCAGGGGCCTCCAGTAAAAGCTGGGGTAGGAGTTATATCCTTCCAGGCCACAGGTCTGCAATCTAATTCATCACATGCACATGTCTGTCTTCAACCACACATCTGTAATCCTCCTGTCCAGGCCCTACCTCCTAACCATATATGGAATCCACAGGTACTCCATAACATCCAAATAGATGAGACTTTTGGGGACCAGTCCAGATCCAAACCACAATAGATTTAAAGATCTAATATAATAAAGATGTCAACTCACCCCAAATGATATATGGATTGTCTGCAATTCTTATCAAAACCTGATGAAATGTTCTCTGTAGACATAGGACATTCTAAAATATGTAAGGTATGGAAGGGCACAGGAAGTAGAATGCTAATGTCGTGTCTTTAAAAAGAGGAGGGGCTGAAGGAATGGCACAGTGGTTAAAGTGCTTGCCTTGCAAGCTCAAGGCCCTGAGTTCGATTCCCCAGCACTACATAAAGCTGGGCGTGGTGGCGCATGCCTGGAATCCCAGCACTTGGGAGGCTGAGGCAGACGAATACCCTCGAGTCCAAGGCCAGCCTGGGCTACACAGTGATCTCAGGACCAGACTGAGCGAGATTTGAGACCCTGTCTCAAAAAAAAAAGAGAGAGAAATGAAGTAAAGTACTTAGCTTGGCTCTGAGATGCAGGTAATCACACAGATCAAGGCTGTGCATAGTGGTGGGTAAGTGGAGACAAAGATGAATGAAACGGAACACGGAACACAGACACAGCCCCATACAAGTACAGGAAAGTGACTGTTCATAAATGAACAGAATTACTTCCACACAGAAATGCTGGTCTTGTTGCCAACTGTTATCGAGTACTGACAGGCAAAAACTTACAAAGAGCCTTTATCTAAGTCCCATGCCTTATACAAAAACTACCTCAGAATGGATCTACAAATTTAAAAAGAAAATACAAAACTATAAAAACTGTATTGAAGAAGAAAATATGCAGACCAAGGGCTTGGCGAACAGTTCTTAGACTGGAAACTAAAGGCACAATCCACAAAAAACAACTTTCAAGAAGTTATACTCCCTCAAAATTAAAAACTTTGGTTCTGCATAAGATTCTGCCAAAAGGAGAAAAAAAAAAATGAGCTCAGGCTGGGAGAAAACATTTGCAAAACATCTATCTAATAAAAGCCTCATATCCAGCAAACTGGTAAAGAACTTCCCAAACTGGATTTAAAAAAAAAAATTCTATTTAGAAAAAGAGCAAAAGACATGAAGAGATATTTGACTGAAGAGAATCATACATATGGTGAATAAGCACATGAAAAGATGTTCGGCATTAATACTCATTAGGGAAATGCAAATTTAACAGCGGGATGAGGTATCACTGCATACCCAGCACAGCTCAAATTTCAAAGCAATGACACTTCCAGACGGGGATGAGTGTAGTGGGGAGACTAGGGAATGGCTACTGGGGGTGGGGGAGGAGGTTTGGCAAGGTAAAAGCTGTAACACATGCTGACCACATAGCCCAAAGGAATGGTTTCAGTCTGCAGGGGTCCCTCAAAGCCGCACATGTTGAGAGGGTGACTGGACCTTGACTGCCCACCCTTCCCTGAGGCATGGGTACATCCAGAAAGACCAACCAGGAAACCAGACACAGAGGACAACACACTGCATGAATCTTCTCTACAGCAGGTGCAGGAACTATCCATTTTCACAGAAGCCAGCATGGTGGTTAGCTTTGGAAAGGCAGGCAGGGAGATGTATAGCATGGAAACCTCCACGAACTGATGTGAGTGATACACCCCCGGATGCGTTCACACGGCAGAACTTCCAGCCACACATGTGAGGTTCATGCACGTCACCATAGGCACATTATGCATTGGCCCTCAAAAAAAAAAAAAAAAAAAAAAACCTTTGAGATTGACCTAGGAAATATTTTGCAGGAAAACAATCCATCTATTCCAGGCAAGTAAATCAGCCTTAGGAACAGTCTCTTGTGAGCAGAGACTGTCTCCTATTTGTGTCATATCCATGGAGTCATACAGAAAGCCTTGCACAGAACCAGTATTTAGAAAGGCTGAGAGTGTGACAGCAGCCATGCTAAAGGTGACAGTCATGCAAATTTGTGGATAATTTCTATTTCTATAGCTGTAAGAGCTTTTGGGCAGCATGGACCATCCTCATTAACTTCCCCTTGGCGAAAATGGGAAAGTGTGGGCTGAAAGATTATGGAGGAACATGAGACAGATTTAATACAGACCTTGAAAAAATGACATCTGGTTGGCCCCACCCCTTTCTTATTTAGAAGTCTCGTTATGGACTACACAGAAAGTATTAAGGACAAATGAAGGTTACTGCCTTAGTCAACATTTTCATTGCTGAAACAGAATACCTAACACCCACAACTTAGAGGAGAGCTTGGTTTTAGCTCAGAGTTTTGAGAGGTCTCGGTCCAATCATGAGCAGCTGGCAATGCTGGAAGTGTCTAGAAGAGGGAGGGCCTCGCTAGAGAAAAGCTGTCCATCCCATGGTGGGCAGAGTGAGTAAGGAGCAGTGGAGCTAGTGAAGGAGTTATCCCAGTGGGTTCAACCCCACTGATCCACCCATTCCAACCAGACCCTGCCTCCTACTGGCACGGAAATCCATAGAAAATCCACACAACCCAAATACATACAGCTTCTGGGGGAAGACCCCAGATCCAAATTGTAATACAAGCTTTAGGAATAAATCTTCTGCACCCTATGAATGCCTGACGAACAAGAAACGATGGGTCAATCTTGGCTGTATGAAGCAATGTCCCTCAGAGACTGTCATGGTCCTAGGCAGTATCCAACACCTTGCCATGAAAACATCAGCGTGATGAATGTTCTAGCCAATATTCACAGCCCTCACATGGGCTAGGAGCAGACACCAAGACAACTGTGTCATAAATTAGCAATGATGCTAGAAAACATATTAATTAGTACCCAAATAAAAACAGTCTTAGCCTCCCATAACGCACCGAAGGGCTCCTTTGTCCTCACCTCACTCTCGTGAAAAACTCTCACACTCTCAGTATTTCAGCCCCCAGCCTCGAAGGAACTTCACCAACAAACACTCCAGCAGCCACTTTTCCTATCCAAAAAAACAGGCTGAATTTGTCCAACCTTAAAAATAGATTCTACTACTCCAGAGTCCCGGGGCCTTCCTGGAACTATGCTGATGAACTATGCTGTGCTCCCAACTCCTGGCGGCATGAACAGAAAGCCAGGGAGAGGCCACCGTTCCTCGTTCCTCGGTTAAGCGCTCTCTGCAGGTGTCTCTCCCTGATTTATCCCCCAGGTCCCGCTTTGGGCAGGTTTCCGTTAGCCCTATAACTCATGCTCCAGGGCAATGGCATCGTCACTGGCGCTGAGATCTTACTGTCTGCTTCTGCTTGAGCTTGTTTTGCGATTGCTTGTGTCTGAAGGGCTGGAGGTGGAACCCAGGTTTGTGATTATTCATACATTCTACTAATGCGACGCATCTATCCCCTCTTCCAAATTCTGGGCATCTGTGTGCCCATCAATAGGGCTAAGTAATACACAGTGGTGCAAACTGGTAATCCCAGCTACTGAGGAGGCTGAGGCAGGAGGATCTCCCAGTTTAAGGCCAACCCTGGCAACTTAGCAAAGGAACTGTCTCAAAATTTAAAACGGGGAAGCAGGGTGTGAGTGTGTGGCTCGATGGAAGAGTGCTTACCTAGCAAGCACAAGGCCATGAGCTCAAAGCTGGGCACCGAAGAAGGAAAACAAAAAGGAGAGAAAAGGAGAGAGGGGAGGGGAGGCGGGTGGAGGGATGCAGTAAGACGGGGAGGGAGAGCAAGGAGGGGAGAGGAGACCAAAGCAGAAGAGAGAAGAGTGGCCCATCCCCTGTTCCATCCTTGCTGTGTGTGAAACTGGTGTGGCTTAGGGAATCCTTGGTGCTACACCCCACTGGCACTCAGGTCCTGGGGTCCTTCCACCGCAATGACTTTGATGGCCGCGACACTCACCGTATTTCTTGCTCTGCTGTGGGAAATTCTCCTGTGAAATTTTGTCCCGTAGAAATGGCCTGGCCAGGACCAAAACTAGAGAATATTCTCAAAGCAGCAGAGAGAGTGATTTCTCACAACTCTCCCACAATTCAATAGGGCAGTGACTTCGCTCCTTCTCGCTGGTGCCCAAGTAGTGTTCTGCCCCTCGTCCCCACCTCAGAGAACCATCTGGAAGGGGGCAGACCAGGCAGGAACACAGCCAGCTCCCCCATGCTTCCCAGGGATTTGATGTCCAAGTCTTGGTTTACAGCATTTACACTAGAGACATTCACTCTCTGAGATACCGTACTTTAAGCAGCTATGCGCGCTTGCAGAGACTGAGGGTCTACTATTACATTATCCTGGCCCAGGGAAATGTACAACCTCTGACCTTCACTACTCTCCCTCTCCACCTCCTCTCCCTCCCCCCGTCCTCCCTCCCCC
>PVKB01002426.1:102713-195805 GCA_004027205.1 Ctenodactylus gundi | reverse complement strand
GATCACAAGTTCCAATCTAGCCTGGGCAACTTAATGACTTAATGAGGTCCTGTTTCAAAATCAAAAATTAACAAATGATCTGGGGATGCAGGTCTGTGTGAAGGCCCTGGGTTCAATCCCCAGTACCACCACCACTACCAAAGAAAGTTACAGGATATTTGATTGACATCTGGGATATATATATATATATATATATATATATATATATATATATATATGTATATACATGTGTATACATATATATACATAGAATACATATATTTGAGTAAGCCAAGACATACTATAGTTTGGTATAAAGAGAAGGTGACATTACTTTTATCTTAATGATGTCTTTCATCCCTGGCATGCATGTGCTTTGGCCATTTTTAAACAGATCGTATAATCATCACCATATCCAAGGTGGATTCCTCGGAGCAGTAAGGGGTTAAGGCACACAGTGCGTGCGACAGCTTTTCCTGTCCCTGGTGGTGAGTAGGAAGCCGCAGGATCTGCACCATTAGGTGCTAGCTGCACTCACAGTTCAGGTTCTGCCAGTAATTCAGGAGCTATGGACTGTGTGCATGAGACAGTGCCAACTACACTAAAAAAAGTAGGGAAAACATCTCTGAAAATACGAACTGCTTCATTTTCTGAGGAAAAAAAAAATCCCTGAAGTTTGCTGAGGAGGCTAAGCCGTTCAGCACGGTGGGAAAGCCAAGCGCAGCGGCTCTCAACTGTCATTCCTGAGATAGGTTAACATTTTCCCCTGATCTGGGCTGTCAGGAAATCACTCCAATATAATCCTAACTGACCACTGTCTAAAAATTATGTGTAATCACCTATATAAGCCTACAGCCTTGAGTCTGTGGTTATTTTTTTTTTTAATCACTAGCAATAGAAAGATTTCCCACTTGCCCTAACAAGGCCTGCCTGCTTTAGGGCCCAGCTCAATTATCTAATCACCAACACCTCGCCACATGCAGACAAAACCCGCCCAGCTTAGAACCAACGAGGTTTTGCAGGACTCCTACTCTAATTACTGACCGAAAGGTCACCAGCAGAAAATGAAATTATGCGAAGCTACACCAAAGTCAAATGAAAATATTTATGCCCTCAAATTAGGTAAAGCAAGAAGTAATTAGGTATCTAAAAAAAGAGAGAGAGAGAGAAGTAGCATCTGCGAATACATGTTGACGGGTATCAGGCAGGGGTCTCTGTCCTGTCACCTTCCAGGGACCCTGCACCCCAACCTCCATCCTCCTCTACGACCTTAGATTGCCATCTCACCCACGAGAAAAAAAGAAAATAATGAGGAGAGCTGTCAAAATGTAACGAATGTTTGAATCTTTTTAAAAAACATAGCCAGGTCTAGCGGTATAGGCCCGTCAACCGAGGACTCTGACAGGCTGAGGCAGGAGGTTCACAAGCTGGAGCCCAGCCTGGGGAACTTAGCAAATTAGCAAGATCCTTTGTCAATATCAAAAATTAAAAAAAAATAAATAAATAAGGGCCAGGTATGTAGCTCAGTGCAAAGGCCTTGGGTTTCATCCCTAGTATGGAAAGGGAAAAGAAGTTACAGGGAAAGACGTTCTCCCCCTCACTTCAAACACACCCACTCCGCCATTCTTGCCGCAGTTCTGGAAGGCCTCTGCCTTGAGTGTCTTTCACTAACATGTAATGGCTGCCTCCACGTCCTAAATCAACTCAAACAAAACATTTCCCTTTCATGGTCATTTTGACTTTGAGGAAGAGCCGGAAGTCGCAGGGCCGGGTCCCGGGAGCAGCAGGGCGTGGACACACCGCGAGTTTTCACGAGCACACCTTTCCATTAAGGGCCTTCAGCGGCAGCCATCAGTGTATTCTGGACCAGGCTCCCTACAGACGTGAAGGCAGACTTCCGGAAGGGCCTCGGAGAGTGGCGGAAAGGATGGGCCAGGTGTGCTCAAAGCGACGGGGAACAGTGCCAGAGGCTTCTGCGGCAATGTCTTTTCTGTACTATTTTTTTTCCCATTTAAACATTCACCATATATTAATGCCCCTTATATTTCATAAGGATCTTAGGTGGCCCTCCAAGGTCCATACACTGAAGGCTGAGTCCCCGGCGTGGTGCCACGGGGAGGTGGTAGGACCTGGAAGAGGTGCAGCCTAGTGGGGAGACCTCAGGTTCCTGGTTGTGCCCTGAAGGGGACAGTGGGAGCCCACCTTCTGCCTCTTGGTTCTTCCCCTGCTAGCCATGACATCTTGTTCCACGTCCTCCCCGCCCGCCATGACGGGCTGTCTTGTCTCAGGCCTGAAAGCACCACTGGCGAGGATCCAGGACTGTAAACTCCAACACCACAAGCCATAGCCTCTTCCCTTTGGAAGCTGATTGCCTCTGGTACTCGTGGTAGTGATGGAAAACAGACTGACACACTTCCTTTGACCCCTGCTCCCCCTCTCTTCTTCCTCTTCCTCAGCACTGTGCCCAAAGGGGCATCTGCGTCGTCGGCCCCACTCACTGCCACCTCGTGCCTGCTGTTCCCTGGCACAGGGGAGACCTCCAGTGAACTCTAACGGCCACATCAAAGGCCTCCTGGGTCAGCTTCCTCTCAGCCCTTCCTTCTGGAACTCCACAGGCTCCTTCCCTGAGGTCACGCCCACCATTTTCGTGGCTCTGTCATGGCACCAGTGGCCTCCAATCTGCCCCTCAAGGCATACCTTTCCAAAACACAACGGCCACATCTCTAAGGCTGCCGTGAAGAAGCACCTCAGGCCATGAGGCCCCGCAGCAGTCGATCCTGGCCTCACAGCTCTGGGGGCTAGAAGCTCAAAACCAGGGCATCCGTGGGGTTGCTGGCCCGAAGCTGAGGGAGAAGCTTTTTTCAGACCTTCCCGGGCTTCCGGAAACCTCCAGGGTTCCTAAGCCTGTGGCGGCAGCACTAGACCCCTCACAGGAGCTCTCCCTGGTGTACTCACTCATCCTCCCTCTGCCTGCCTGTGTCCTAATCTCCTGTTAGGAAAGGACACAGATATTGGCCACCCTTCATGACCTCGCTTTGACTCTGTTAACTCTAAAGATCCCTTCCCAAATAAGGTCACCTTCTGAGGTACTGAAGAGTTGGGTTATCAAGAGAGCTTTCCAGGGGAATGCAGCTCCCTTTGCCACCTCCTTCAAAATCACCCCAAAAGCTGTCCCTTCCCACACGTCTTTGTCACCTCTAAGGCCCCTGAAGTCGCCTTTACCTATGCCCTCTGCATATGAGCTCATCAGTTACAAAGCCATAAATCTTTCTATGGTGTTCCCTAAGCACCCCAACTCCACCCAAATGTAGGCCCGTGTTACCTCCTACCAGCTCAGCACTGACTCTCGTAATGGGCTTCTTAGCTCCCGACTCTCTCTGGTCTCTTCAGATTCCAACTGATCTTATAAATCGCTGCCATGCTCGTCTTCCTAATGGACAGTCCTGACCCACTTCCTTCCTGTGATAAGGAAAGGAAGAGAAAAGGAACTCCAAAGGCCCAGCCTGCCCCACCAACAGAGTACAAGCATTGACCCTTCAAGGATCTGGGGTGGCTGCAGCCTGTAGCTTGACATCCTCTCTCGGCCCTGTGTGTCCCCCTGATTCTACCAGGGCCTCCAAGGACAGCAGGAACTCTCCAGGGATTAGCTGCAAACAGTCTGCTGAGAGAACCATTTGCCAAGGAGTGGGCAGGAGCAGGGCAGGATCCCACAGGCAGGGCAAGGCAGTGGGACTACCTGTAGTGGGGGCTAAAACCCACCCGCCCTCCTGAGGCCCCAGGGGAGGACATGGTGTCCCAGCCCTCACAGAGAGCAGGAGCCTGCTGGACAAGAGAGCAGGGCTGAGAACAGGAGAAACCCCAACCCCTGAAGGGGGTCTGAAGGGACACCCCACAACCTTGGCTCATGTCCTTCCTGTCAACCCTCTCCCCTCCCTATTACCCCAAATCCAACGAAATCTCTCCTACCCCAATCAACAATGTAAAAGATAATTTCTTTTTAAAAAAAGATAAATACACAACTCAAACAAATACAAAATGGTGAAGATTTTTAATTAATTAATGAAAGAACCAGTAGGGCGTGGCAGCAGGTTCAAAGGCAAATCTATGAGCACGCAATCACCTTAGCCACCGGGAATGGCAGGAGGAGAATCCGGGAGCCACACGGACAGTTTCCCTCAGCATATAGAATGTTCTGGAACGATCACTCCATCCTGAGAGCTGTAAAACTGTTCAAAGACGGATAAAAGGCTGAGAAAACGCCAACAGATGAATGAGGTAGGCAGGAGAGTCACAAGTCCTTTCTGCCAATCAATCCACAGTCCTGTGCAGTTTTTCCTGACACCGGAAAGGAAGGAGGGAGGGAAAGAACAAGGGAAGGAAAGGGCTTTGGCATCCGCTAGACCCCTGCCGGCCAGCAGGGCCACTTACTCAGAAACTGTCCTTGAACGAGTCACTGCACCTCTACGCGGCACAGTTTCCTGATCTGTACAAATGCAGTTAGCTGCTCCGGACGCGAAATGAATTCTTTCAGGAACCCAGTGAATTACGGCCATGTGACCTGACGTGAATGGAGGAGCCCACACGCCTGTACCGTCAGCTTCCCCCACTGTGCAGCCAGCGCCAGACCCGGAACCTTGGGCTTGTCTTCAGTCTGAACCTGGGTGCGTGCATGCATGTGTGTGTGTGTGCATGTGGTGCTAGGCATGGAACCCTGGGCCTTCACACTGAGCTACTTCCTCAACCCATTTTTCACTTTTGGTTTTTAAGACAACGTCTTGCTAAGTCATTCATTTGCCCAGGCTGGGCTTGAACGTGCCATCCTCCTGCCTCAGCCTCCCAGACTGCTGGGATGACAGGTCTGCACCACTGGGCCCGGCAATCTGAACCTGTCAAATGCCACCTCCCTCAAGAAGCCGCGCGTGACCACACTCCCGGCGGCTGACACAGGGCTCCGGGAGGGCAAGGGCTGCACGTGACACTTCCAATGACATCCAGCATCTTGAGATGGTGCCCCTTCCCTGCCCTCAGGGAGAGAGGAGTGGACTGGCGTGAGTGAGCCACCGTGACGGTCATCAGAGATTTCGTCACAGTGTGTCATTTATCTGCAACTCAAGTCGTCCTGCCAGCTCCCTGACCCCACGTGCCATGACTTGTGACCTGACCGTCATTCCCGTCCTGCCATCGTCCCTGGACACGCAGCGTGAACTGGTGGGGACGCTGCACAGAGCCTGAGAAATGACTAGAAGGAGAAGCAGAGGGCAGGGGGACTCAGTCCCACGCGGGGATGGGAGTGCATGGGTGTGTGTAGCATGTGATGTATTTCCACTGCGGGCATGTGTATGTCTATGAGTACAGAAATCGTGTGGTATGCTTCTACTGTGTGTGTGTGTGTGTGTGTGTGTGTGTGTGTGTGTGTGTATGTGTGTGTGTGTCTGGGAAGCATGTGGCATGTTTCCACTGTGGGGTGTGTCCATATGTGTAAAGTGGTGGTGTGTGTCCACTGTGACATGGGGAAGGTGGTATAGGGCACGTGGGTATGTAACACGTGGTGTTTCCACTGCAGAGTGTGGACATATATGTCCACGTGTATGAAGCATGTGGCGTGTTTCATTGTAGAGTGTGTGCAAAGCATGTTTCCACTGTGGTATACACGTGTTTGTGAGGGGTTTGTATGTGTTGGATATGTGGGTGGGTGCGTAGCATGTGCTATGTTTCCACTGTGGGGTGTGTGTGTGTGACTATATATACGTGATTGTATATAGGTGGGTGTATGTGGGTGTGAAACATATAGTGTGTTTCCACTATGATGTGTACTATCTGGTATGTTTCCACTGTAGTTTATGCAAAGAAGTGTGAAGTAGGGTGTGTTTCCACTACAGGTTATGTGGTATGTGTACGTGTGTGCACACATTTCCATGTGTATGCATGTTTGTGTGAGGCATATGGTGTGCTTCCACTGCAGTATGTGATGTATGTGATGATTTCCACTACACTGTGTGTGTGCACATGTGCATGTGAATCACGTAGTGTGTTTCCGCGAAAAACATGGTATTCCCCCTATCGGCCCACAGCTGTTAAATGTCCCCAAAGGACAGCCTCTAAAATACTGTCTTTTTATTAAAGGCACTCTGACACGTGTGTTCATCCCTTAACCCAGTGCCCAAACTCCAACTGGTCCCAAAACACAATGAGTCAAATCTTTCAGCGATTCTACGAAATGACATTGGGAGCCCCGTGGGGGACAGGACGTGGCCTTTGGCTGACGCTGCAGCCCGGCCTTAAGAGCCACCTCAGGGACGTGGCCTTCAGCTGACATCGCGGTCCCTGCCTTGCATGGCACCCCACATTCCAGATGCCGCCATCAGGCTATTTCCATACTGGATGTGAGATGGAATCTGCTTCTCCCACCACCACCTCCACCTGGCAGAGTGGAGCCTGGGAGACACGCCACAGCCACCTCTGTCACCGCCTCACATTCTGAGTGACACAGAACACAATCCTCACAGGACCCTGGGCTTCCTGTTCCCCACCCGGGACATACAAACTCCCACCCTTTCTGATACCTCAACGCTGCCCAAGCTATGTCGCCTGTCACCCCAGAGGCCTCCTCCCGGGTGCCCGGCGAGCTGCTGTGAACGAAGCACATGCCCAGTTGAGGCACCAAAGGAAACCTGCCAAGCTCTGCAGAAAACCCCTGTTCTTTGTTTATCAACTAAAATGTGGCCTACAGAATCAGCTCAACTCCACAAACAGTAACCAATAGCGCATCTAGTCTGTGGTAGACACCCACAGGGCGCTGCTAGTGTGAGACATTCACACTCGATATCATAAGGATGTTCCTAGAGACAGGCGCTCCGCGCCAAGGGGTTCAACGCTTGCAGAAAGGGACGTGCACGGCCCTTCAGGCTGAAGGACAATCCTAGAAACAGTGACCTGCCTCAGAAGCTGGAGCTCTGCCGTTTGTATAGACAAATGCTCATGACCTAACCTCTTGGTGACTACCTTTGAGGAAGTCTGTAAGGGTTTTATGAGAAACACAGAGGGAAAACATTAAAAGCAGACACAGTAAGGGGCACATACCAATGAACCTAAGAGAAATAAAGTCACCTACGACAACGGGCAGAAAACTAGGTGAAACAGCTCTGGTCTCCTAACTGAACAGACTGCGAAGGTCATTCCTCGGTGCCGACCTGTATCTCAGATCACAGAAACTTCCATCCGCCTCTGCACTATTCAACTGAGTCCTAAGAGTGTCTGAGACAACCTGAGAAAGGCAGGTAGGTGCCCTTGGTCCCAAACACCGGGTGGCACAGGTGTGCCTCCAGCCCTGCCCCTCTCAAAATGGCGTCCCTCCCACCCTTCCTGCCTCCTCTGTCCTCGAGTCAGATCTGCCCACCAACCTTCCAACTCTGCTGCCCCAGAAGGGGTCTCGCATTCACAGTCTTAGCCAACTTCCCTCATAAAGTGCCCTATTCCCTGCTTTCTTCCCGCATGTGAACATTCCATGCAGGGTTGGGGGCCGAAGGGGCCCTTCCTCTTGTCCTAGCTTCTGTTTGCGTAAGAGTTCTCTCAAGCCCGTCCCTGTGACCAATACAGTACCAAGCATCATGGGAAACTAACACGCCCCACATGGTCCTCTCTCGCTCCCGGGAAACAGCAGTTAAGGGATAAAATGAACAAAAACTGACTGAGAAGCCAGAGACAAGGTCAGAGAAAGGGAAATTGCAATTGGCTGGTCTCGTCCCAGAGGGTGCCACGAAGGATGGGGTAATCCAAGCAGGGACCGATGAAGAAGGCATGAGCCAAGGGGAGGGGAACAGATGGCACAGGAGTTGGAGCCGAGGGGCAGAGGCCAAGCTCTCCACTGAAACAGCAGAAAGGTACACGCTGGGCTCAAGATGAACGGCCTACTGCTTGGGGGATGTGGAGTGATGACCGTTGGAAAAATCCTCTGGCACTATGGTCAATATTTATGGCACCTCCCCATTCATACATAAAAATCCAAGCCCTTGAGAAGATGGTGTTGGGAGGTCGGGCCTCTAGGGGGGAACCCTCAAGAACAGTATTAGTGCCCTCATCAAAAAGAACCAAGCAGCTTCTTCCATCGCTGGCCCTCGGCCCTCAGTGAAGCCCTACTTAAGCCCTCTCAAACTCTATGACTCAAAAGAGCCCAGATTTTGTGAAGTGAAGACAGAAGAGACAGACGGAACAGAATGGAATCATTAGGGACACACACAGTGTTGGGGAAAAAAACGAGAGAAACAAACCACCACTACGTTCCCAGAAAAGGCACACTTAAAAATGTATAAAAATAGCCCACAAGATACCAAGTCTCCGCGGCCAGAGCAGCTTCAAAATGGAGTAACGGGTTATAGACGTGAAGAGGGGCCTTAGGGGATGACGGAAGTGTGGACTTTATGCCGAGAGTTTTAGAGGATAGGGAGGGAAAGTTTGGATTTGACAAGGAGGTGACAGATGGCCGTGAACATGGCTGGAAGAAGTTATACGTGAAGGTGGCCACGGACTGTGGGTGGTGGCCAATGGTGGAAGAGCGGAGCAGCTGAACACAGGCATCAGGGCCACGCAAAGGAATTTTAAGATGAGGGGAACTGAGATGCTTTCAGATAACCGAAAAGTAGACGTGTGCCCAGGAAGCACGATGGAACGAAGCTAAGCCTGGCCCAGGATGTAGGGCACCTGGGGCCACGTTTTACATGGGAGGAGGGAGACCTCGATCTTAGGGCTGGAAGGACAAGAGAACAGGCGTAGACAGGGATGGGATGGCAGTTAAGACAAGGATAAAACAGGACAAACTGGCCCGTAAGGAACTCCACGGTGATGTGGCATGCTTTTTGGCAAAGCTTGCACAAGTTTCACACGCTTGGCCCCCATCCACGTGACCACTCGCACGGCCGTGTGATGGCTCCAAGTCTCCTCAGCGCTCCGAGCTCCAGTTTCCTTGTCTTCAGAAGCAGAGAGGTGCAGGGAACACGGCAGCCATTCCCCAAAGGCGCTCCCGACCCTCACACCAGAGAGCCGGAACACGGACTCTGACTTAGACTGTCCCATGCAGTCTCGCTGTCCTTTCTCGGCCGTGGCAATTACAAACCATTCTCTACTTGGTTCAGAACGCCTTCTTGACAGAAGGTGCTCAATGCATGCATTTCTGAATTAATAAGGTTCTGGTAGTCAGTTTCAGGAGACAAACATGAGCCTCACGGTCCCCCTATCCCCTACAAGTTCTCTACAGCTCCCAGGCTGCTGAAACCAGCCTTGATTAAAAAAAAGAAATCCTTACCTAAAGCCAAATCACTAACAGGCCTGCACGTCAAGTAAATCAGTTCGCTAAGTGTTCCAGACCCTGCCCTTCCTTTGAGGGTGTTCGCATACTCACCTGATAACATTAGCCTGGGGCTGGGGGCTTCCTGGGGTTAGAGAAATACTGACCCAAAGCTCCCAGCGGCTCAGGACTACCAGAGTAAAGCGTGCAAATCTCCACTGCTCACCGTTCCCCCCTTTCCTCAGACCTCCCCGCAGCTGAGAAAGCTGGGGTCCTCGTGAGCAGCCCACCTCTCCGACACAGCCTCACACCCGTGTTCAGCCCTGTCCCTGCCTTGCTGAGATGCCAGTTCTGTAACTGCAAAAGTAGAGCCAAGCAGCCTTTGCCTCCCTGCGCGGTGTCAGGCACTGGCCTCCACCCTCCAGCATCACCTCACAGACTGACGCTGAGCACTTTGCGGCTGCTGCCTGGGGGCGAGCGGTGCAAGGGGCACCCCACATCCACAGCAGAGCCACTCCCTGCAGTGGAGGCTACATGCACACTGAACAGGCCGACGCTAAGTTTTAAGTCTCCGCCTACATACAAAAAACTACATGACATGGTCTACCCCAAGAGTAACTCCACTGGATTTATTAAAAAAAAAAAAAAATGTTGGGACAGTATCTCACTCTGTAGCCCAGATTGATCCTGAACTCACTATGGAGCCCAGGCTGGCCTGGAACTCATGGCAATCCTCCTGCCTCAGCCTCCCCAGTACTGGGATTACAGGTGTGCACCACCACACCTGGCCAATTTTTACGTGGTGCTGGGAGATCACATCCAAAGCCTTGCAAATGCAAGGTGATCTCTCTGACCACTGACCTGTGTTCCCCTGTCCCTGGGTTTATACAAGTTTAGGTTTTTTTTTTTTTTAAGGAAGATATTCAGAAGAATTAACCCTTGTCTAAGGTCATTTTATATATAGCATGGATTTCTTAATGTCGTGGTTATCCATGTGTGTGAAATTCTGTGAGATCGTTTGAAATAAAAAGAGGATTAGCTACAACGTACCCCACGTCCCACAACACCAAATTACAGTTTGTGGCTACGCTGGGAAGTTAATAGAGAAAGTCTCAGATAACATATGAGCCACCCATTTCAACTCATGCCCACAATTCACTACGACAGTGAAGTAACCCACAAGGGGCTGGAGTTTTCTTTAACGCAGAATTTCTCACCCCCAAGTGTCCCAGGACCTCCACAGTCTACACAGCAGATTCTGAATCTGTCTGAAGATAAACAGATCAAGACAAGCCCGGTGGCGACAGTGCAGGCCTTTCAGCTCAATGCTCTGGGAGGCTGAGGCAGGAAGATTACCGCCAAGTCCTGCCTGTCTGGGCAACTCAGCAAGACCCTGTCTCAAGATCAAAAATAAAGGGGGGGCCAGAGATGCAGCTCACTGTGAAGGCCCTGGGCTGGATCCCCAGGGGAAAAAAATAAAAATAAAATAGATCAGAGAAAGCACGCCTCCGGCTGACAGGAAAGACAAAGGACAGAGGTGGACGGTCTGTCTACGCAACTGTTGGGGACGAATTTTGGGGACACTTCCAAGAGACAGAATAACGAAAGGACATGGGAGAGGGAGTGAGAAGAGCTCCCCAGTGGAGACTTAACTCACAGAAGCACCTACAACTCCACTCACGGGAGAGACTACTAAAGATGCAGCTTCTACTTCTCTTGACCATGATCTCAGATCTCCCAAAGGAGAAGAAAAAAGCAAACCCAGCAGGTGTGACCTGAGCGAGCATGACCCACAGGAAACGCCAACTGCATGGTGAGGTGTCTCAACGATCACAGGGAATTTTTTTCTATGCAAAACAGTTTCACCTGTTACTATCAGAATTTAAAGTGCAAATACTACATCCAAACTCCCAGACTCTTCATATTCCTTGGAATATTTTCTTTTTAAAAAGAAGTAATTCCCGTAAGCAACATTGCACATAGCAAAGAAGTGCCTCAGGAAAAAAAAAGAAGATGATTCCCATGTAGGAATGACACGCTCTCTGCTACTAACCCCATTAACATTCCTGAACCATCAACACACTCAGGTTGAAAGAACAGCACGGAACGGGTCCAGGGCAGCAGGCGGGGGAGCTGGTACAGGGATTGAGAATTTCCATTTTAAAATGGCAAAATGTCAAAGAAAAGCCATATTTTCCTTCTGGATATTAATGTTAGACACACACACACACACACACACACACACACACGAAAAAACAAAACCAAAAAAAAAAAAAAAGCCCCCAGCTCCACAGCTACCTCCTTCAAGGTCGTTTAACACTGGCAAAACCACCTACAGATGTTTTATTAAAAGAAAAATGCCAGCCCAGGACTGCCAGATCTTCCCCAAGCCCCACTTATCAAAGGTGTTGCTCCAGCGAACAGGCAGCTGTCGAGTGGCACCGAGGAGACATTACTTTATATGTGCAAAACCCACCAACAGCCGGGTCCCCATTAGGCATTCTGATAAAGCACCTCCACCCGCCCGGCTTAACATCGGAGCCGCAGGAAGCCCTTGAGCGTGGAAGCCATCCACAACCTCCCAGCTCATTTTAACCCTACATGGCTCGATGTTTTCATTGCATTAAAAAGAAAACCTCAATCAGCAGCTAAATATTTAGACCACCTGAAGAAGGAATGCCTTGGTTTTAAATGGGGGGAAAAAATCAGGCCTGAATTATTTTTTTAAACTTGCATTTTTTCACTAAGAAAAACAATAAACTGTACTACTAGAAGGCTTAAAATATTGCCTGCGAGCAAGGAGCCAGGTGCACAGGCTCTGGAGAGCGGGTCGTGGGCACCTAACGGCAGGCAGCGTCAGGCTGTTCCCCACCGTGGTGTCCCGGATTTACCCGCGCAGGAGCCTTCTCCCACCCCCGATGCACAACTGAGCGCCACCACACACGCACACACACGCACACACACGCGATGAGGAAGAGCAAACGGGGTGGTGGGGGGGGGGGTAGTCCCCTACAACCACCTTGGGCAAATTTTATCTAAACCCAGCATCAGGATCGTTTCACACCTAAAAGTTGCCATCTGGTTAGTATTTCAAAACGCAAACACCGACAGGGTTGTCGGAGGCTGCGGGGGAACGGTCGCGGCGCAGCGGGACGCGGTCCCGTCCCCAACGGCGCAACCTGCCTCGCTGCAGTCCCCGGTGGGGGCGGGGAGGAGGCCCGGGCAGTCCTGGAAGTGGACTTGCTCCGGGCAGCAAGGCCGCCGGGGCACGGGAGGGGCCGAGCGGGTTGCGGGGAGCACGAAGTTGGGGTCCCGAGGCGCCCAGCCCCCGCGTGGGGGCGGCAGCGCCCGGTCTGGGAGGCTCTGCAGTGTTCCAGCGAATCGGAGCGAGGCCGGGGCAGCGCCAAGAGGGACTTCAGGGAGAGAAATGGCATTAGTGGGCGCCAGCCTCTCCCCGCCTGCTGCCCGGCGTGGGGATTCGGGACGGCCCCGACCCTCGCGCCCACGCGCGGGCACGCACTCCGCCGAGCGCGGCGTTCACGAAGCCAGCATGTAGGAAACGACACGGTCGCGAGGCCACACGCGCGCGCTCACGCGCTCTCGCCCCACACGGTCGCGGCACCGCCCGGCAGGCGTCCCGGAGCGGCGGGGGCACGGAGGCGCGCCCCGACCGGGAAGGCGGGCAGCCCCGCACGCGCCGCGCAGGTGCGCGGGGCTCCGCGACTCCGCTCCGTCACAGCGCGCGGGCCCCCAAAGCCCGAGGGCCGGCGCGGCGACGGGTCCCCGGGGCCACCCGGCCCGCTGCCCCAGCCCCGCCGCCCGGCGCCCGCCCGCCCGCCCGCCCGCGGGGGCCGTCCCCGGCGCCTCCGCCGGCGCCCACGCGGCGCCCCTCGGCGGCCCGCACTCTCCCGCTCCGGCAACCGCCGCCCGCAGCCCGCCCGTCCCCCGGCGCCCGCGGCGCGGCGCTTACGGTCCGCAGGAACTGAATCTCGTCCTCGCCTTCGCCCGCCTCGGCCATGGCTCCGCGCTCCCGGCCGAGCCCCGCGGCCCCGCGCCGTCGGCGCCTCCTCCGCTCGGGCCGCTGCCCGCACGCCGGGGCCGCAGGCTCCCGCCGCAGAGCCGAGGCGGGCGAGCGGGGGCGGCGAGCCGCACTGGCGGGAGGAGGCGGCCGCTGCGCAGCCGGCACGGCGCGGCCCGGCCCCGGCGAGCGAGCGAGCGAGCGAGTGCGCCGAGCGCGCGAGCCGGGCGGGGGGCGGGGCCGCGCCGCGGGGCGGGGCCTGGCGCGCGGGGGCGGGGCCGCGCCGCGCCGCCGCAGGTGCTCCGCAGCCGGATGCGGCCACAGCGCCGCGGCCCAGCGCCGCTTACCGGCCGCCCGGGGTATCGGGGCGGCGCGCCCCGCTCCCCGCCGCCGGCCTCCGCTCGCTCTCCGCCTCGGGCGCCGCGCTCCTTTCTTCCTGCGGACCCGGCTCCCGAGGACTCGGGGTCACGCCGAGACTCATCGTCCTGCGCGTGCCCCGGCGGCGTAGACCCTAACGCGGTGTTCAGACCTTGGACCCTGGCCCACGTCCGGCTGCGGTGCGCTGAGCCGCGCACGGCTAAGCCGGCCACCGCGCAGAGCTCAGGAGAAAGCGTGTATCCGTTCCTGTCCGCAGTCCTCAGCTGTTTGGATTATGTCACAAACTCAAGGAGAGTGAAATTTTCTAGACAAGGAAAAGAAGTTTGGCGTCCGTATCCACACTGCACATCCGGCGGCATTTTACTATTCGTTAAAGGCGATTCACGGAGTTCTACACAGTTCACAATTTATTTCTGCCATTCACCCACTTTGCACTTACTGAGCTAGTGTTTATCTATTTCCAGGGAAAGAGCAAGTCTGTAAATATTTTTCCTCAGAGGTGGAATGGTCACGTTCTGCCCCTAGTTATCGAAGGGTCCTGGTCATCTTGCCTAAAAGCTGGGCATGCTCTTGGACCGCTGGTGCCCAGCCAAGTGTCACACCGTTATGATTTAAGTGAAGTGTTACTCTTAGAAATCTCTGAATGAGCTCAAAAAAATAAGTCAAACTCGCCCGTCTGAGAGGCCGGCATCCTGAAATTCATTCAGGATATATTATGTTTGGTAATTTGATTTTTCACGCCTCAAACCTATCAAATTGATTTTATTTTCCAAGGTCTCACTCTGTAGTCCAGGCCGTTCCTGAACTCACTATGGAGCCCAGGCTGGTCTTAAACTATGGGCAATTCCCCTGCCTCAGCCTCCTGAGTGCTAAGGTTATAAGGCATACATCATCATGTCCAGTTTGTGTGGAGCTAGGGAATTGAACTCGGGGCCTTAAGAGATTCCTAGTCAAGCACCTTAACTACTGTGCTAAGCCCTTTGCCCCAAGGTCACGTTACCAAGTTCTTTATCCGGAACTTTTCAATTTCTTAACTAAAATGTGAACAACTACTTTGTGTTTTGGAATTAACCCCACTTTATTTATTCATTAGGTAAAATCTTATTTTTTAAAAAATATTTCAACATTTTAATTTTGGTCAATTTTAACTAGGATGTAAATTTTTCCCGCAAGAATTACATGTATTTTATAAAATGTTCTTGACATGTGTGGAATCATACTAAAATGGCCCCAGGTGTCCAATAATTACCCTACCAAACCTACAATGGCAAACAGATACAAGGTGCAACACGATTGTAAAACATACCATTTACTGGACTCAAAAACTCAAAAATACACTAATGTGAAGTTTCTAGATCTCTAATCTGAACTCAATGTATGAAAATTTTTTGAGAATAACACATAATATTTATTTTTAAAGAAGACTAATGCTAGTATAACACATGGTTTAATACTGCATGGTATAGGGGTACAGAATTAGTTTTTGTACCCTGATATTTTGATAGTATTTTATAATTCTAAAACTTGAGATAATTTTTACAAGAAAACTACTTCAAGGAAGGTTACAGAAGGATTTTACTTGATAATTTTTTTATTTAACTTCTAGGTGACTTATTTACTCCTAGCAAACAACTCCAAGAAACTTACTTTCAACCAAAAAAAGAAAAGAACCAATTTTAATTTTAAATACAATTTGGATATCATTAAGTTCATGCCCACAATCTTTAATTTTTATTAGAGATTTAAGCTATAAGGAATTAACAAGGAGACATTTTCATGAATACAAAACTAGTTCCTGAAATCCAAAAAAAATTAGAGTTTTCAAGAGCATCCAATATTTGATATCTGTGTTTTATAATGTTTATACAAATATTTGTTTTTAATGTATTTTTCCTATCAATATATGAATAGTTCATTTTTCTATTTTCTATTAAAATTTGTCATTGGATTCTTTATATATTTGATAGACAACACTCTGTGTCAGGTTTTTATTATTTTTTAAATTTTAGAGTGACATTTTTCTTTTTTGGAAAGTGTTTTCATTATGACTAATTTTATGCTCGGTGAGGCATAGAAAATACAGTATTTCTTTTTTTTAACTAAGAGTGTTCTGCAGTCATATAATTTAGAATGGACCAACATAGCCCAGTGTTTTTCTTCTTCAAGAAAAAAAAAAAACAGAACACAAATGAAATTTTCATTTGATTTACACTTTACTAAGTTCCCCAATGATGTAGATGAGATTTAAAACCTCACTTCCTCCTCAGGGTTTCCACAGGAATCAGTTTAATCCAACCCAATAAAGACGCATCCACGAGAAAACTTCCTGTAACTTCAAGGCCTCTGGAGTCCCATTGTGTCAGGACAGAACTAGCTCTGCAGAGGGCCCAGCACCTGAGATTTGTCCCCTTCCTCGGGAATGTGGGGATCCACTCTTCAGCTCTCCAGGGACCGTATTACAGATTTCTCCTTATTCAATTTCAGAACTCAACAAACAGAGACATTGGACAATTTCCACCACACTTGCCTCTTTATTACATGAGAACCACCCTAGAGTGGGTGCTCGGGGGTGTGGCCTGGTCCCCCCTGTGGGTGTCTGAGCTGGGAGACAGGAATAGCACTCCTCATGATGATGATGGCTACAGTAGCCATCTAGTCTCATTTATTGAGCATGTACTTTGCTCCTAGACTTTTTTTTCATAGTAATGACTTTTTTTTCTTTCTTTCCTTCTTGTTCTTCTTCTTCTTTTTTTTTTTTTTAAGTAGTGAGGATTGAGCCCAGGGCCTTTGCACTGAGCTACATGCCCAGTTCTTTTGGGGGGCTTTATTTTGAGACCTAGAGTGGGCTTAAATTTGCAATCCCCCTGCCTCAGCCTCTCAGAGTGCTGAAACTACAGTCATGTACTACCACTTCCAACTAATATTGCCATTTTAGGAAGAAGGAATCAAGACTTAGAAGAGTCCTGTAGCTTAACCAAGATGACACAGCAGCTGTGGTGATGCCACAATCCAAGGACACCAGTCAAGCTTTTTATGAGATGTGACCGAAAACTAAAGCAAATGTTTACATTTTTAAAAATATGTTAGACTAAAACATTTAACTAGTGTGATTAATCAGTAATACAGATTATAGTAATAATGACATATTGTCATTAATCACCATCACAACCCCCCCACCCCCACCCCAGCTTTGAACACGCTGACCTCACTGTCCCTTCCCACCTTCTGAATCAGTTCTGGAAGTCCTCTTACCCGCATGAGCGTCATTAGCGGTGTTGTCACGGCTACCTCCATGTCCTGAATCGATTCAAAACACTGAACTTTTGTGATCATTTTGGCTTTGGGGAAAAGAAAGCTCGCACAGTGGCTGACCCGGTGACTAAGGCAGAAGAGGACCAGGGGTCATGCTTTTACAAGCTGCCTTTACACTGGGCAGCACTCGGCAGTGCTGCTCACTGTGTTTTTTGTCACTCCCCAGAAAGATGGGAAATAGAAAGCAGAGAGAACAGCGGGATGCATGCGTTCAAAGTGAGAGGAGGATTCTGAGGGGACCAATGACGGTGTGTCTTTTCCCATAATTAATCTCTTTAAATGTAAGCCTCACTGCAGTTGGATCACACCCCCAACATTATGCTGGGCCTCTTGCTTATCCCAATCTCAGAGTGGGAACTATGAAAAAGGAGTCAGAACTTGGAAAAGCTCTGGCAGCCTCCAGGGACCTGTCCCTAGTTTCAGGCCAAGCCAAGGGTCCTCCTAATTCTTGGGAATACCAAGTAAATTCTGGAAAGGAAAAAAACACCACGTATTGAGAAATAAAACCCAGATAGGTCTTACCCGATAGTTTGGGTTCATAGGGAAATCCGTTTTTCAAGGAACGGTTAGTTCTATTACACACCTCCAGCTACCAAAATCCAGGGATGATCAGGGTCCTTACATAAAATCATGTAGTATTTGCAAATTGTCCCCACATCCTCCTGCATCCTTCAATCACCTCTAGAGTACTCATAATACCTAACATAATATAAATCCTATGTAAATACTTTTTATACTGAATTGTTTAGGAGGTAAGGACAAGAAAAAGTATGTGCAAGTTCAGTACAGGTGCAATTTTTAAAATTATTGTTGGTCTTCAGTTAGTTAAATCCATAGTTTCAGAACCCACGAACACTATAGGGACGGGGAGGATCTGGTCTGTCGACCCTGTGCTCTGGTGTTATGAGTCACTTAGTCCTTTGGAACACAATAGCTGACACCACAACTTAAAGGCAGAGAGGTTCATTTGGTTCACAGTTTCCAGGGGTTCAGTCCATGGTCAATTTGAGGCAAACAGGAACCACAACTGGATTAAGGTTTGGGAACCACGCCCAGACTGGGGATTGAGAACCAGCCAGGATTAGAGTATGAATGATTTGTGGGCCAGCCAATGAGGGTAGAGCACCCACCCAGGTGTGGGAGGGCCAACTGGGAACTTGAACTGTGTGAAAGGAAAGAATGAGAGAGATTATTACAGCTTCTTCCTCTGGGAAAGCTCTGGCCTTTGCAATTGTCTACAGATGCCGACCTGCTATACGCTGCAGATCATCAGCACAGATTTGCTCTTCTCAACTTGCGCCTGTCTGCCCATTGCTGATCTTCAGTCCCAGGTCTTCAGTCTCCAGTCTTTGCCATTGTTCTTCCAACAACCGAGATCTGCACCAGACACTTACCAGCTGTCCTGCAGTTCCAGACGGGAGTTCTTCGTGGCCAGCAGCCATTGGACCCTCCAGCTCTCACACGTGCAGGCCGCCATCTTGGACTATCTCTATCCTCAGATTTATAAGCCTTTCAAATAGATCCTTTCTGTTATAATTTCCATAAATTCTGCCTTTTGAAAGAACCCAAACTGACACAGCTGGCTCCCAGGAAGAAAAGTAAGACGGAAGACCCTGGCGGAGGAAAGCTACTCCCTGTGGCAGCCAGGAAGCAGAGAGAGCAGGAAGAGCCAGGGACCAGAATGCACCCTTCCAGGTCACACCCCCATCCCTTCACCGGGCCTCACCTCCTAATAGCACATAAATCATCAGTGGACTAACCCACTGACAGGTCCAGCCCCCCACCCAATCTCCCATCAGCACCCAATCCAGCCAGCACATTCACCACACGTGACACTTTTGTGGGTGCATTTTGGGTCTAAATTCCAACATGTGTGACATAATAAGCTATGGTCTTACGGTTAGGAGGATGAGCCCGACCTCATCCGCAGTTGCTTCAGAGCCATGTGCTTGGTCACCAACTAAGGAACTTTCATCTCCTTAATCCTTATGGGGAAATACTTGCCACGCTCTCAGAAGTCTAAAGCATCTATGTAACTCACTGCATTACCCTTCTCTGTCCTCCTCTTCCAAATCTAACCAAACGTCACACATATTGGCCATGCCCTACATATCATCTACTGGCTTTATTTTTACCACAAAGTCTTACGCTTTGTCACGACAGAGCCGCCCATCTACTGGAGTGAGGCTTTGGGAAAATGCAAACTCTAGGAGTTCTTGATGACCCCAGGGCTTAGCTGGAGTCAGGAGGTATAATGCTGCTATGACACAAAAGAATTATGCTTTTTATTTTGTCAGGGAAATCTCTAAAGGTGAAGAACCACCGTATGAGAGTTTGAGAAGAGGAACTGTAAAGTTGGAGATCAGCATGATGCATCAACCTCTGGGTGACGGCTGGCAGAATTCTGCTGTACGGTTGGTATCCCCAGAAGCCCCACGTATTGGCATATGGTGGGTTACACACGCATTTTATCAAACCTACCAAAGATGCATGGGGAAGAGGACTGCCAAAACTGCTTCAGAGCCGCCAGCCCAATGGGAGAAGTGTGTCTGGAGTGAGGGGAGCACTTTGAGGGACATTCATGACAACATGGCTTTCACTGTAACCGTTTTTTTTATCCTCAGTGTGAATTTTGACCACCCCTGTACAATTGTGATGAGCTGTATAAACAAGATCTTTTTTTTTTTTGTCTCAGTTTCAGCTAAGTTACCAAAAAGTCAAAAACAACGAAACAGGTGGGAAAGACCCCCACAGTCCAAGGAAAAATCACAACACCTCTGTGGAGGACTTGAGGGCAGCGCTGGAGGCCCGGCTTGAAGCGTAGCTTTGTGAGGAGTCAAGGGCAAGGTCGGGGCACTCAGAAAGGCCTGCCACCCACTGATCAGAACTCACAACTACCTCACCCACAAGTGGAGAGGACTCAGGAGACGAGAGTCAAACCTGGTGGCTCTGCTGTCACATTTAAACAGTTCATAGTGATGCCAACCTCCCCCCTTCACTCATGTTCAGGGGCATGAGCAGCGGGCAGGCCTGGTGCTCCTGGCAGAACTCCAGACCCCGAGCCTTCCACTCTGAGCCTCTGGCTTTGAAGACTTCCTCGTCATAAGCCCCTGGCCTGAGCCGGTCCTGACGGCTTCCCCACTAGCACATCAAATCCACAGCACGGCAGACCCCCCTGGGGAACAGATGCCAAGTCCTCAGAGACACTGGCCTTCCTCCAGCCCCCCAGGTGGCCCCCAGGAGCCTCTCAGACCATCACACGACTGGCTATCACTCTTCATCTCAGCAGTCCGTCCACGAGTCCCATTTCTAAGGCACCAGGTCGACCCCCCTTCCCTCCTCCTCACCTTGCCTTACCTGCTTCTGACCGGGCTGGTCAGTGCTTCCGGAGCAGAATCGAGTCCTTGATGGAGCTCCAGCAGCTCAGGTCTATCTCCTCCCAGGCGATCAGCTGTTTCGTCACCTGTTATTGAAGAGGCGACACAGGCTGGCAGGGTCTGCTCTTCACCCAGCCGCGGGGTGGGTGCTGTTCTTACTAAAATATTCAGAAGGCGGCTCCGCCTACCTACCCCAGCTTCTCCCCTCCCGGGGCAGTTATGTGTACCTGCCTACAACCTTCTAGGTCATTCTATTTACAAACGTACAGTGTACAGTGTTTGTCATGATCCAAACTTCTCCGCACAGATTCTCTAAAATGGAAGCAGCGCTTACCAGGATCAACAAGCGAAACTTGTACGTGGACCACGTGACTCTGAGTTTTCCCCTTGGGTTTTCCTTATGGCAGAATCAATTCATACCTGCACAGGCTCACAGACACATGCACGTGCAGGTGTGTGCATACACGTGTGCCCACAGACACGGGTGCTGTCACAATGTGCACAGACCAGAACAGGCAGGTAAGTAGATGGATGACTGGTTGGTAGATGGTAACACTGGGGATTGAACCCAGGGACTTGAACACTGGGCTACGTTGTATTACTGTATTTTGAGACAGGATCTGGCTAAGTCACTCAGTTACCCAGGCTGGGCTCAAACTTGTGATCCTCCTGTGTCAGTCTCTCAGACCACTAGGATTGCAGGCATGCGCCACTATGCCTGTGGGCAGAAATACTTTTACATAGCTTATGATAAGTTAGTCTTTTTAAATTTTCCTTTAAGAATTTGCTTTCATGTTCTCATATATTTTCTTTTTTCTGTTTTTTTTTTTCCTTTGAGACAGAATCTCACTCTGTGGTCCAGGCTGGTCCTGAACTCACTACGGCGCTCAGGCTGGCCTTGACCACAAGGCAATCATCCTCCTGCTTTGGCCTCCCAAGTGCTGGGATTTCAGGCCTGTACTGTCGTTCGCAGCTTATGTGGAGCTGGGGTATGGAGCCCGGCACTCTAATCACTGAGCTACATCCCAGCCCCCAGCTAATTTTTATGCAGTGCTGGGGAATCGAACTCAGGGCCTTGAACATTCTGGGCAAGCACTTTAATCACTGAGCTATGTCCCCAGTGCTGTATTTACTAATTCCCAGTGTTCTTCTGTTTCTCCTAGAAAACAGCCCTGTTGATTCCCCTTCCAGCCCTGCTCCATACTGCATGATTTGGAAAGCACTTGGCCTAGTCAATTAGCTTTCGTTTTATATTTTTCTCTCTCCATATATGGAAATGACGGCTTGGTTCCTAATAGATGATACATGAAAGTGCTCAGCATTCTTGCTTTGGCTGCGTTTTCATTTCTTTTCCAATTTCTAGTAATTCAATTTGCATACCCATTAATGCATTTTAATTATTTGCTCATCAACCCTTAATCTGTTCAGCCTAAAATCTCTTTTGCTAGGAAAAAAATATCCCCTTCGTTTCTCTGCACTGCGATGCGGGCGGCTTCTCTCCCTTGGCTCCAGGTGGAGCTGAGCCCAAGGCAGGACACCTGGCAGCCAGGCCACACAACCTGGAGTGAACGCCCAGTGTTGAAATTCAAGGTCACCGTAGGCGTGGCCCCAGGCCCACCAATCCCCACCCTGCTGTCTTTCTAGACTAAGACTGTGCCTCGCGTTGAGTGGTCAGATTCTGTGTCCCAGGGACAGGCATCCTGCCCTTGGACTGCAAGCCCGATTTTGGCTCCCAGACAGTAGCTTCTCTCCTAAGTCACTTTCTAATCTTGCATCTTAGTTACTCCCCAAAGCCCCATATATACACCACACACACACACACACACACACACACACACACACACACACACAGCCATATATGTGTGATTGAAAATACAAAGTATAACTTTTAAAATTTTTTATTACAGTAAAACACACACTGCCACTACTCCCCTTTAAAATGCCCCCCCTTGCTACAAATACATTTGTGTCATGGTTCTTGGGCAACGTGTCTTTTATCACAATAAGTTTTTTTTAAAAACATAAACACTTAGCAAATACTGTATTTTATAAATCGAAGGCAACCATGAGGCCACATCATTTCTTTCCCAGGATATCATGTCTAACTCATCTTCTTTGCAGAGATAAAATGACTCTCAGACGACATTGAATCTGTATGTGCAATTTATTCAAAAGTTTTCAAAGATCTTTTGATTGGGTTCAGATACAGGAAACACAGGGAGAAATATGAAAAAGAAATGAGACTGAAGGCTTGGCGCTAGAGTTACTTTAAGTACAAAAACACATTTAAATATAATTTATTATGGCTATAAGGAAGCCGTGATAAATTTGACGTGTGACGTTAAGATTCTCAAAGCAGTGAAATTCCACATCCTGAAACGTCAGCAAAAAAAAAAAACCCTCCCAAGCCAGAAGTACTAGAAAAATAGGTCCAAGAATTTTAAAGTCAGTACAAGTTTCTAAACACCACACAAGTAAGATAACACTGCCAGAAACAGAACATCTCACGTGTCCCAGAGGCCAAAGAGGAGAAGACAATGGTGGGGCATACTTAGTAATGAACTAAGATTTAAAAAAAAAAAAAACTCCCAACTTGAGGCACAAACTGTGTCCAAGCTTCAGTTAGTGCATGAGGTTCTGGTCAATCACTCCAAAAATACACAGTAAAACTGCGTGTTAAGGACTGGATCTAGAAAGCCCCCCAAAAGTAGTATGTACTTTGATACTCTGAGTTGTGTATGGATTTCATGTGTCGCTGGGAGGTGAGGTCTGGCCCAAAAGGCCCTGGGGCTTGACCCGAAAGCCCTTCCTCTGTGCTCCACTTGCTTTCCGATGGCCCGGAAGTGAACAGCTTTTCCTCTCTCCAGGCCTCTACATGCTTCCACCACTGCTGACTGCCTGCGAATGGGCTGAGACCTTCTAAAATGGTGAGCTAAGCGAAACCTTCCCTCCCTTACATCATGGGTGTTGGGTATTCTATGGCTCCAGGAAAGTGCAAAGAGAGGAAATGCAAACAAGCTGCTGTGGCTTACCTGTCACAGTGAAACCACAGAGGCTGCTGATAAATCCGTCAACAAACGAAGGGATAAAGACAGTGTGCTGTGCAGAACACAGTGGAGTACTGCCTGCCACAAAGAAAGGCTTGAGTTATTCACAGGAAAATGGATGCACCTCGAGACCATGAGGATTAGAATCAGACACTTAAATACCACGTGGTTGCATAGTTTCTCTGATATGAGAAGACCAAGGTGTAAATGAGAAAAAGCCAAATACGAGTGAGGGAGATGGACCTGTGGAGAGGAAGGAATACAGGAGTGGGGAGGGGGGACGGGAGGAGGGAAGGAAAAGGGGTGCAGCTGTGATAAGCGTGTGCACCAGTTCCTCGAGCTAAATGTAACTGCTGTTCATCACGAACACATACTAATAAAAAAATAATTTGAGAGGCAATAAATACAACCTTCAGCTATGGTAAGAGGCAGAAGCTACTGTAATATTTTTAGTCTGGGAAGATAAATTAGGTGTGCATTGAAATTTTTCTTTAAATCTTAGAAAGGTATAAACAGACTCTGCGTGTGTCTCAAGAGGCTCTCGGAATGGAGACGTCCTTGAGGGTAAGTAAATGTGACAGGGACGCTCATTCTACTTCCTGCTGCGACCACAGGAGGCGGGCCCCTCAGCAAGGTGAGGATGGGCAAGTGTGTTGTGCTCCGTTGGGGTTCCTCCATGTCAGGAAACCGGGGGCCTTACTAGCAATTAGGGTTACTAGTTGGCTGAGAAACAGGGAAGAAAAGGTAACCAAGGGTGAGCAAGCACCACCCACATGGCCACAGGTCACCCATTCAACACTGCATTCAGGGATCATGGACTCAGTACCGTGCTAGGCAGTGATAAACATGATCTAACGCTCCGGGAGTGAACCTTCTGCCTGGGGACTGAGCAGGTGGGCTCTGAAAGGGGGTCCCTCCTAGTTTTCACCACTTGCTTACTTTCCTTTTGCAGGCACAACCTCAACCTTAAAGGAGATGCCACGCATGTGCGCTGGTAAATCTCTGATCCCAGGAGTGGGAGAGCATGTCATAAGGACAGCTCAGAACCCGGCCACAGAAGCCCCCTTCACCTGCCCGACACTGGCCACCTCCCACGTGCCCCAGGCTGTGCTAGCTCTTGTCACCCGGCAGTGTGGAAAGGGCTTTGATGGCAAGTCCGTGTCAGGACACGGCATCACAGCAAACAACCCGAAGCCAGCCTTCCTCTGCTGTCCTTGTCGCCAGATCAGTCTTCCCCAGTGGCTGGCTGCCTCTCTTTTCTGGGCTCCCTGTCCCTTGACCTCTCTCGGCGCCACCTTCTCCCCATTTCTGGCAGCACCTCCCACTCCTCTGCAGAGCCGTCTCCGGAACTCTCGGAGCTCTCACGCACACGCATGGCAACCCCACTCTTGTATTTTGAAACATACATTGTTCAGACTTAGAGAGTTCCTTCTCAGCCAGGCGTGCAATGGTGCACATCTGATCCTGGCTACACAGGAAGCTGAGACAGGAGGATCCCAAGATCAAGACCAGCCTGGGCAACTTAACAAGACTCATCTGAAAATAAACTAAAAAAGGGAGCTGAGACTTTGGTGTAGTGATTGTCTGGCACATGTGAAGCCCTGGCTCCACTTCCCAGCACTGAAAAAAAAAAGTTCTTATTCCAGAAACAACCCCACCTTCCTCCTTAGCCAGTCAGTCCAATTTTGTGCTTTTCTTCTGTGATAGCCACATCTTGAATTGTTGGAACACAGAAACCAATGTAATAAAAAGGAAGAAAAGTCCTCCAGTTGGCCTGTGGGTCTTTATCTTTCTTTACTCTGATCATCATGAAAAGTTCCCCTTTCCACACACATCTCAGGAGGTCCTGACATGCCCTTCTCATTATTACGTCAGTAAACAAACTTCACTGTTAATCCTGAATAACCCAATATCAGGAGCTGGAGGAATGGCTCACCAATTAAACCACTTGCCTAGCTAGCACTAAATCAAGCACTAAGAGCCCAAGTTTAATTCCTCAACGCCACATAAGCTGGGTGTGGTCACGCACACCTGTAATCCCAGCACTTGGGAGGCTGAGACACGAGGACTGGTAGGCCGCCACGGCAAAGCACCACAAAACTGGCTCCTTAGACAGCAGCCAGTAGACTGCTAAAGGCTGGAAACCTGAAATCGAGGGGACCCCAGAGCCACACTGCCCCAGAGGGACCCTCAGGGAGCCACTATCTGCCTTTTCCAAGTCCTGGGGACTTCTGATGGTGCTTGGCTGGTGACGATGTAACTCACCTCTGCTGCACTCCAGGTGACCTTCTCTGTCTCCCTATGCCCTTGCTTCTTGCCCCAGGGAGACCAGTCACCACATTTAGGGCCCACCCTGAGTCCAGAAAGATTTCACCTTGACGATCTTGACCCATAACATCTCTGATAGACCTTTATCCAAATAAGGTCACATTATGAGGTTCTAGGTAGACATGAATTTACAAGGGGACGCAGGTGCTATCCAACCCAAATTGTGGACTTCAGAATAGCAACCAGGAATTAAGGATTTTACTTTAAAATTCATGTGCATCTATAACCATACATATGTACAAGTATTTATGTATACACATACGCAAGTGTTGCCAGTGTGTGCAAAGTTTCCGTCACCTTTCTTCATCATTCGCTTGTTAAATCAGCACCTACTGGACATTGGCCAGGGTTCTAGAGGCAAGAGTTCAGGCTCCTTAATAAGACCAAACACGACTGCCGGCCCTGCCTTCTGCACCCTGGTTTTGCGTCTCTCCTTTCCGAAGGAAATCATCTGCCAGAAAGGGCGTCTCCTCCAGGCTTGAGGTATTTCCACACGTTACTTTTTAAATGAAAACAATACTAAAGTGCATTGACATTTTGTTCCCAGAGCCTGTGGAGTAATATTTTCACGGTTACCCCAGCGACCACAGAGGCAGGCGTGGCAGGAGGCAGCAAGCAGAAGGGCTGGCACCGGCCCCCGGCCACCAGGAGGAGGAAGGACCACCTCTCTGTGGTGAGCTGGCTCCAATCCCAACCAGGACAGGACCCAAAGACCAGCTACTGCCCCCCACCCAAATGGCGTGGATCCCTGGCCCGGCTCATCACCCTGGGACTGGAGAATATAGACAGATTATTTTCCCAAGAAATTGATGATAAACCGAAAGGGGCAGGAATTAGGAACTAGTTCTAAAAAAGAACTGTTTATAGAGGGCCAGACATCCAGTCAGCGGAGAAAGAGCAGGGGCTGGCTGAGCTCCCACATGTAGATACCAGTTCGTGTTCCGCCAAGTCCGCTGTGACTAATGTGCTCCCGAGGCCGTGGCTCTGCGGTCATACCAGATTCTGGGACCATAGCTGAGCTGGCTCCCGTGGCCTCGAGCATCTCTAGGCTTAGGAAACGTGGCCCTGCCCTCATCCGTCAGCCTCCATCTGCTGAAGACCATGTGCACACAGTTCTGAGCCAGGGACTTTAGGAATAGATTTTTAAAAGTATACTATGGACCCTGACTGTCACAACCTATTTTTCATTGCTGGGATATAATATCCAACACCCACAACTTAAGGAAGGAAAGGTATATCTTGGCTCAGTTTCAAGAGGTCTCTTTTTATGGGCAGCTGGCAGTGGCAGGAAGGGTCAGGTGGCAGGTGGAGAACTGATGCTCAGGGCATCTCAGGAGGAAGGGTCAGGCTTGGGAAGAAGCCAGGGCAGCAGTGTGACCTTCCAGGCCACACTCTCGAGGATTCCCCACGCCCTCAGTGACCCATCCATCCCAACCAGGCCCCGTCTCCTAACAGCACGTGAACTTCAGAGATGATTCACTGATGATTCACTACACCCAAATGCATGAGGTTTTTGTGGGACATCCCAGATCCAAACCATGGCACTGACCCGTCCACAAGTACAGCAGGAAGGAGAAGCCAACTTGTGTTTATTGGAACCCCATGTCCCCCCATACACACATCCTTCATGAATCTTCCAAATTAAAGAGAGAGGAAGGTTGTTGGGGGGAGGGAAGAAAACCTAAAATCCTGCTGAAAATCACCATGTCCTGAGCGTGTGCTTGGTTTGACATGGCCTTTGGGTTTGGACTCCAACTTTTCCTTTTAGCTAGCCATCTTTGCAGGTGACCTACAAGTGACTGGTCCTGTCCTCTCAATAGGAAAAGGGAAATTCTTACCTCATGGGCTTGAGGTGAAAATTAAAGGGGAAAGTTTCTAGCGAGCTCCACCAGACCCATCAGAACATCAATGAGATGCAAGAAATACTCATTTATTTACCTAATTTGTCGTCCAGTATTTACCTGGTCGTGGCTGTAACTTGGGACAGGGGCACGAGTCGCAGTGGCTGGGAGCACCAAGAGACTGTGGATGCTCAGGGTGAATCCAGGGACCAAGGGGGCACAATGGCATGGTTATCAAGGGCAGGAACAAAAATACTGCATGAAACTTTCCCTGGAGAGATATGAACACCAACATCTGTTCACGCAAGATAGGGTACAGTGGAAGGGCCAAAGTAACGGTTGCACCAAAGTCCATCTTGGTGAGCCAATGGATTTATTGGGGTTACCTGTAGGAGTATGGGTGAAGGGTTATCTACATAAGCCAAGGTGAGGAGTTATCTAAGGAAACACAGGTGAGGGGACACTTACAGGCCTGTGGGTGGCTCTAACACCACTTGTGTCACCAAACACCCACCCCAGTTAAGATCACACCCCACAGAAACTGAACATACCTCCCAGGACTCACCTGTGATTCTCTCTTAGAACCTATTTGATGAGGTTCCTGTCTGCAGGTGCTCAGCATGACTCCCTAAGTGCCCCCAGACTCTCTACCACACATGTCATTTCAGGATGGAGACCAGAGTCTGGACAGGGTGAGAATTTTGAGGAAAAGCCACAGCCAAGACCCATGCTGTATGCTTTTCCAGCTTTGAGAGGAAACCAGCAAGTCCAGGGAGAAGTTGCTTCACCTGGAAGTCAGCCAGTTTCCCCAAACCACCTCCCATGGAGCCTTCAGAGGAGACCCAATTGCTATTGTGCCCCTGCATTGGGTGTAGGCTACTCAGGAGACAGGAGCTGGGGTGGGTCTGAAGGAGGTGACCCAGGGCCCAGGGTGGGAAGCTGGCAAAAGTAGGTGACTGCTAACAACTGGTAAGAAGCAGTTTGTGCCACTCACCTTGGTTGACTCTGCAACGTGGCAAAATCAACTTGGGTGAACCAGGAGTTCTCTCACCCCTGGGATAGTTTAGTCACACAATTAGAAGTATTTTTAAGATAACGCTCTATTTATACGCCAGAGAACTCAGAATAGAACTATGGAACTCTACAAGCATTCAGAAATATTCCGCATACTCTAAAATGAAAACAGGAACTATAAAATACAGCAGACCAGATTGGGATATCTCACTGATGATTAAATTCAGATCTATTACGTAAACACTATTAATGTTGAAATATCTCCAATCAGCAAGACCAGAAAAAAGTGGTTTTGTTGATTATTCCCTTAAAACATACACAGCACCTTAGGGATCCTGGTAGCCTGAGGCAGAGAGATCACAGGTTCAAGCCCAGATGGGGCAACTCAGCCACTCAGTGAGATCCTGTCTCAAAAAAATCAAAAATAAAACATAGGCAGGGGACGGAGGGCAGCGTGAAGGCCCTGGGCATGAAGCCTCGTACCACAAAATCACACACACACACACACGCACACACACACATGCACACACACACGCACACAAATCTTTGTCAAGGTATGATGTGATTTTTGAATAACATTGTTTGCAAATGTGGTGAAAGTGTCTACAAGAACAAACACAACCACACTCGTGTCATTGACTTTCCTCTGAGAGACATAATTGAGCTGCCTTAACTAATGGAATTGTCACGTTTTCTGGCTAAATATAGAAACTACTCTGGAGTTAGGACTACGTATTATGACATCTGGAACAATAACGAACCCCTGAGAGGGAGAACTGGAGACGTGCGTCCCAGCTCCTGCTCTGAGCATTTGCTAAGGGCCACCATTCCTGAGTAAGCAAAGGGTCAGGGCCAGAGAGCTGTTTCTTTCCTCCAAGGACTTAGCAAGTCATACAGTGCCACCGAAACAAATCCAGTGGCAGAGAGGTGCCCCATCAAGACTGTTTGCAGTGAGGTGCTTCATAGATCACAAGTCTGAGGAATCAAAAAAGGAAATATCCACATGGGGCTGCCAGAAAGCTGTGGGTAGGGAAAGGCAAGAGAAGCCCTCCCTCTGGGAAGACAGCTAGCTGGTGTGAGGTGGCCCTGCCCACCCTGGTTCTGTGAGACCGGCAGACTTGAGGCTGATGGAGAAGTCGGTGATGCAGGCAGCACAGCTGGAAGTAACTCTGTTACCAAAGCTTTACTCCACACCTACTGTGTGCCCGACACTGAAGGGACATCTGGGAATGTCGTCAACAGCAGCGAGAGGGAAAGCCACATTCAGCAGAGGTGAGGCTGGGGCAGAGAGAGACCTCAGCCAGGGAGTCTGGACAACAACCAGGAGTGACACCACAAGGGCCAGGTTGGTGGAGTCAGTAAGAAGCAGGGTACTCGTACCAGACGGACACCTCAGGGACTGTGCCTAGGTTCCCAGTATCCTGAACAAAGAATGGAGCAGCAGGCACAGAAGAAAGGCAGAGATTTCTTAAAGAGAAGAGCCCACTCCACAGAGCAGAAACAGGCCAGTGAGGAAGGCTCCTGGCTCTGTAGGTGCAGGCCCTGGGGCTCTTATGGGGCCCAGATTATGGGCGGGCCCAAGGTTGAGACAGATGGGCTCATGGCCCAATGGCATACTTGGCTCCACCCACCCACCCATTCAGAGGGGAGTCCCTGTCCCTCGTGGGTCCCCTGTCCTCACAGCCCTCTCTGCCCAGACTGAGGCTCTTGGCTATGAAGCCCATGGAAAGAGAAGACGCTGAGAGAGGGAGGAAAAAGCCGGAAAGCTGTTGGACCAGGAAAAAGACCAACAGCACCCCACCAGCTCCTCTGCACCCTACCCTGCTTGTTCCCCACCTAATGCCCAACTGAGCCTTCTTTTTTTGCTCGGTAGTGTAAGCCCTTAGGAAGCAATTTAGCAAGTCCCTTTGGAATTGAGAAGTTGAAGCAGGAATTCGAGGACAGACCATCCCTTTCCTTCCTCTCTCTACCAGCGTCCAGGACGCCTCGGGTCCCTGTGGAGGGGACACACAGTGTCCTAGCTTCAAAAAGACCCAGACTCTCTGCCTCAGGGAGAAAAGCACCAGATCAACCTTATCTTAAAAGTTCCAGTCACAAAAGACACAGCGCAAGGTAGTGCGTGTTGGCTACACATGGAGGGCCAGGCAAAAATTCACATATTTTCAGAGCAACTCAGAGTAGAAAATATTTGCACCATTTTCTTCTATTTTTCTGAGTTTTTCATCCTTTTATGGCAAATCAGCTAAGATTTGAGATGTCTGTTACCTCTGAGCTACAATGTTTATCATGCAAGAATGTTACGAGGATTAACAATAATGGCTAACCGTGCTTTTTCAAGCAGTGACCAAAAGTATGCTAACAAAATTAACCATGCAATGCTTAGCCCGTGGTGGGTTCTATTTAGTAACTGGTATGAATGACACCGATCACTGTTACATTACACATGTTGTGTGTGTGTGTTGGTGTGTGTGTGTGTGTGTGTGTGTGTGTGTGTGTGTGTGTGTGTGTGTGGTATGAGAGTTGAGCCCAAGGTCTTAACACGGAGCTACATCCCAGCCCATTATTTATTTTTGATTTGGAAACAAGGTCTTTCTAAGCTGCTGAGTTGCCCGACTGGGCTACAACGTGTGATCCTCCTGCCTCAACCAGCAGAATGCTGAAATTATAGGTCTGTGCCACTGGGCCTGGCTTGCATATGTCTTAAAAACATTCAAAAATCTATAGAACTTGTTCTTATATCCCTCTTAAATAATAATTGTTCAATGGCTGTGAGATTCCTAAAGCATTAAAAAACTGCATTTTGAGCGCTTTTCTCCTTTAGATACTGCAAACATGATCAACACCCTCAAAATGTATCTCCAAACTGCTCGTGAAATTGAAAATATCCAACAGAGTACAGGAAAGGAGAACTGACTTGAACTACGACAACTGAGCACCCTTCCAGAGACGGGCGGCAACGCCACAAATCTTGGAACGTAGAAAATGCATGAGACAATTTAACAAGGGGGGAAAAAAGAACAGAAGCGACTGCCCAGAACTCACCCTGAAGAGAAGAGTGGAGGGCATGTTATAATAAAAGGCACCTCGTCGTTACATCAGAACTCTCCCCCTCACTTCCAACACATACACCCCACTGTTCTTGCCACTTTCTGAAGCACTTCTGGGGAGGAGGTCCTCTTCCCTGAGTGTCTTTTAGAGACGTGATCAAAAATACAGTGAATGGCGCTGCTGAGTACCATCCAACGGAAAGGCAGGCCCAGAGGAGCATGGTGGCGGGTCCTTATCCAGCTTCATCACTGGGTCTGGCACTGCGGCTCCTGGCTCTTACCCAAATAAAGTGATCATGAAAAGGAAATGTTTCAGATCTACTCTGGACACTGAGGCACCCAAGATAGAATGACCAAAGACGCCGAGGGAACAAGCTTGCAGAACTGCCTCAGGAATTGGCAAGAGCAAGGGACAAAGGACGTGCTTGAAGGGAGGGGAAGATTTTGAGAAGGACCCACAGCAATGTGCCTTTTACTGAAGTAAATTTTTAAAAGCAAATATTCACTATATCTTTCAATCATCCCTCATATAATGAAAAAATCACGAAATGAACACTCGAACTAAAGGGGACTAAATTCAATTGCCAGAAACTCAACTGCATCATCAATTAGAATCTCTGTAAGCCCCACAAATAGCAAATCTGCCATCAAAACCCAAGATAAAATTAACACAGGACTGTGCCTAAGGCCCTCTTGTATAATTCCTGTTTATTTCAGTTCTGTTACAATTAAAAAACAAGAAACAAGAATTCCCCAGAGCCTGATACAGTCTCTTGATTCTAGAAGCGTGTCCACGTGCACTCAGCATCTCGTTGGCTTTCACGTTAGATTATTACCAATAACTGGTTGGAATGCGAAGCCACAAAATGACATGAGAACGCCAGTGTCGGGGCGGCGAGAGAGATTCTTATGTAACCCAGCTTAATTTGACATTGCTTAAAGAATGGTATGCCGTGCAGAGCTATAAAAACAGAAACACTTGCAAATGCTCAAGGGATTAAAAAGCAGAAACGCGGGCCAGTCACAGGGGCTGGTTACTAGGCATCTGGACCTTGTAGCCACACAGCAGGTGACAACTAGGTGGCCTCCTGCTCTTCTGTTTGGGCTAGGGACAAAGGTTCCCTCGTAGGAGCACAGCCTGTCCCCGAGCGAGAGGGGCTTGGCTGACAGGGCAGACGTTCATCAGCTATCACCTTCACACCCACCATTTCCCTGCCTGGGGCCTTCTCCAGTGCAAGAAGCCACCTTGTGAGCACTCTCCTGATCCCTCGTCCATCTGTCCCGATGCACTCTGCAGACTTCCTCTCTGCATCAGGAAGCCAGGGAGGGAGGCACAAGTCTTGAAGGCCTTTTCCTCAGTTCACATGCCCTGGTCCCCTGGGCTCTGGTCCCACAGGCAGACGCAACCTAGAGTAAACTAAGAGTGCTGCATCCTGGGGAGGTAAAAGCTCAGACTGGGTTTATTCCCCTCTCTCTCTATCCCAGCAGGCGACAAGCGGTTCACGGGCTCCACCTGAGTAACCAGCTCTGCGCAGGCCCTGGGAACAGGACACACCACACAGAACCCTCTTGCCAAGGCATTCTCAGGCCAAAGGAGATATACATCCCGAGTGCACCTCAGTGTGGTGTGTGCTTCATTTAACACAGCACAGAGAGGGTGTTTCGGTACCAGCCATAGCCACCGCTCTGCGGAACAAGCCCACATCATCCTCTGGGGAGAGAGAAACAGTGCCCTGGTGACAAATGGTGACTGTCAACATCTGCATGTCCATTTAGAAAAGACGAACCCAACTCTTACAGTTTGGACCTGGAATATCCCCCCACACACACATACAGCTTTGTGTATTTGAATATCAGATTACCTATAGATTTCACCATACTGTTAGGAGGCGGGGCCTGGTTGGGAGGGTGCAGATCCCTGAGAGTGTGGCCTGGGAGCATGTACTCCTGTCCTGGCTTCTCCCCAGGCCCTGCCCCTTCCTCTTGCGATGCCCTGAGCAGGTGTCCTGCTGCACCAGACCCTTCCCACCATCCTGGCTGCCATGAATGGACTGAGACCACCTGGACCTGTGAGCTAGAACAACCTTTCCTTCTTTAAGTTGCGGCAGTTGAGTATTGTGTCCCAGCAACGAGAAAGGAACTAGGACACCAACCTCAGGACAGAAAGCAGCTCCACTGTATCAAAAGAAATCCATAGTTCAAGTTGCATCTGTACCATTTGCTCTTGGAGACAGCCACGGGGCCACCTGGGCCCCAGCATCTCCCTGCTGGACGGGGACAGTCACTATTTTTCTGCTCTCCGTGAGGACAACTCTGACACAATTATTCCTCTTTCTCTCCCCTCTTTCCCTCCCTCCCTGCCCAATTCCCCCCAGCCACAGAGACTCTGAGAAGGAAAAAGAACTTTGCCCCGCCCCAGGCCACATCCCCGGTGTGCCAGGACAGGGCTGCCGGGGGGGACCCCTAAATACACGGCAGCCTCCATGTGGCCCTGCAGGCAGCGTCAGTGGGACATGAAAAATTAACGAGGACAACAGGAGCACCTGGGCTTCCTTTATCCACCACCAAGCCCGATCGATAAAACGCTCAGTTCCTGCCAACAGAAGGCAAAAGCTAATTGTGCGTGAGCCAGGGCTGCCAGAAAGCAGAGAGAAATACAGAAGCAGCAGAAGCGCATGGCCCCGAAGCTCCCCACATCCCAGGAACACAGTGAGTCCCAGCCAGGGTCTTGGCTTTGGCCACAGGGGTCAGAATCCGGAATCTCCCTGACCTCACCGGGACGAAGTTGTGAAGGTTTGGGTAGGGGGCATTCCCCAAAAGCTTCATGTATTTGGATGTTGTGAAATACCCACGTGCTGTTGAGAAGTGAGCCCAGGTCACAGGGGGGTGGAGAACTGGGGCTTGGCCCAGCACGCGCTGACCCCTGGAAGGCCTGGAACCGAAGCTCCACCCCTTCCTCATTGACTGGGCTTCCGTCAGCCATGCTGCGAGCCACTGCCTCTGGCTCTGCCTCCACCGTGCGCGTCCATCCTTGCCGGCTGCCCACGAAGGGACTGTGATCTCCTGTAACCGTGAGCTAAGATAAACCTTTCCTTCTCTAAGTTGTGGGTGCCAGGTATTGAGTCACAGCAGTACGGAAGTAACTGAGACAGAATGTCAAGGGGTTTCAGGTTCCATTGATCCCCTAAATCCCTTTCCTTGGAAGGGAGCCTCCAAGTGGGAGTGAACAGAGGGCCCACTTGGGCTCATCCATGGCCATGACCCACCTCGACCCCCATACACAATGAGTGTATGTTTGCTGTGCGCAACAGCTCCATTCCTTTTGGGGAATTAGGCCACATACATACGGCATCTCGATCATCTTACATCCTCTCCCCCTTGTCACCTCCACAAAGTCTACCTCCCATGTCCTGCCATCTCTGCTTTGTTTCACTCTTTATATTACTGATATTTTGAGTTTCTCACATAAAGGAAACTGTGACATATTTAACCTTCGTTTGTCTGATTTATTTAGCATTATGGCACGATGACTTAAATGGACCCCTCTTTGTTGCTGGGTAGTCCTCCGTCAGGTATACAGACTACAGAAACGAGAGCTGAACTTTGAGCATGTGCCCCGGTGGCCAAGAGAACCTGAAAAGCCACACCGGTGCACCCAGGCCCTCCCCGAGCCAGTGTCCTGAGGCCACAGGGCACTTCCAGGACCCGCCTGGGCTACCGGCTCTCAGTGAGGTCAAAATGGCAGAGCGCTTGCTTCTGAGCACAGCCTCGGGTTGCCTAATCTAGCTCTCTCATTCAACTGTTTTTTAAACCCTACTGGGGAGTGTGCAGTGCTCCTTGGGCTTCCCCTGAACTGCTGTGTTTTCTTCCTCTTGCACAGAGCTGTGAGTTTGGGGAAAACTGTTTCTTCCATCAAGCGTTGTGGTGTTGACAACTCAGGCCGGTGCTAGGGAAAACACGGCACGGCCAGCCCCAGCCCTGCTCGTGTGACATCACTGAGAGACTGGGGATAGCAGTCACCTCGGGCTCCTGGGGGAACCGAGGCCATGAATGTAACCGAGGTCAACAGGCGAGGAGGACGGCGCCTGCGCAGTGGGGCCACCTCGGCGTCAGGGCGACCGGGCACTGGCTGTTCCCACTCAATGCTGGCAAAGCTGTGAGCACAGTCCTGTCGGCGGGTGGGGGTGGCAGGGACACAGAGCAGCGGGGCCATCACGTGAGAGGCGCGCCCTCCACAGAGCAGCTCTCTGCAGCCCCATCCAGGGAAACCGGGTAGGGGTCACAGAGCTGGTGTGCCCCACCCGGCCACCTCAGGCCATCAAGATACACAGAAGAATATCAGGAAATTGTGCTGTGGTCTGAGACTCTCACAATATTCTGCCACCCCAGACTCAGCCCCGCAGAGGCCAGCTGCCAGCCAAGGGCAGCCTGAGTTCATGAACTTGAGTTTCAAGTGCGAGTGTCTGACATTCAGGGAAAGCCTATGAGGAGGCACCTGTCGGGTAAGCTGTGACACATACCCTGGATGATCTGGGTGACCCCTACGCGCTGAGGGGTGCTCTCCACACCTCCACTGGAACTCTGGAGGAAGCTTGCTGCAGCCCCCTCTCCCTACCCACAGATGGCTCCAGGGCACAAGGGTGAACTGATGGCCTTGCTCCCCCGAAGCACAGAGCCATGGCCACAGACTCCACAGTGTCCAAACGCCCCGGGCTCCGGCCCCAGGGTTCAGCTTGCCTCCACCAGAACAGCCGGCAGGACTGAGGATCGTGAGTCCATCGATCCTCCCAGGCACTGCAAGATCAGCTACCGGCCCATCACCCCAGGCCCTGGGCCACCTCGCATCGTCCCCAGCGTGAGCTGCAGCCCACTAAAAAGAGAGTGAAGCTGTTAGATGGCGGCTGCACTTCAATGTACTTGTAGAAAGTCCAGACACTGGCACTGAGATGAACTAAGGAATGAGAGAGGATATGGGATAGAAAGGAAGCGAGCAAGCAAAGGACAACGACTCACTGCACAGAAGGCAAAGCTGCCCTCGAGAGAGTGAGTATGGCTTACCTCACGGCTAGTCATATTAAAATAAGTTCCAACTATCGTCTTTCTTCTGTTTTATTAATATGCATATATGCAACGCATGTTTGCATTGAACTTGAGTATTTTGTGCACATACCTATCACGTCAGAGTTACAAGCCCTCCCCCTCCCCCCTTTTGGCCCTCCATTACCTCCCCCTAACTCCCACTACTCCCCTACTAGTTCTATGAAATGACTGTATTCTGGGTGTCTCATATTAGTAAAACCACTCGATATTTAGCTTTCTGTGTCTGACGCACTTTACTGAGCATGATGGTCTCAAGCTGCATCCATTCACATGCAAAAGCCTCCAAGCGATCTGTCTTTATAGATGAGTGGTACTCCATTGCGTACGTCTCACAAAATCTATGGTAGAATGCATATTTTGGGAGCTGAAATGGGGGAACCAAACAGACAGGTACTGATGCAAGGAGAAATGGGTAAAACGAGGCGAATGCTCCTCTCCCGTATGGAATGTAAGCCGACACTCTCTGTATTGCTCAGTTTTCTTGTTGCTAGGACAAAATACCTGACCCTGTTCAAAGAAGGAAAGGCTTATTTTGGCTTATGGTTTCCATGGGTTCAGTCCATGGTTGAAATGGTGTTGCCAACTGGCCTAGTGGAAGAAAAGTGCTCACCTCAAGGCCACCAGCGAGCAGAGGGAAGGGAGGAGCCAGGGACAAGAACACCCCCTTCCAGGCCACGCCCCCAAGGACCAGCACAGCGAGCCCTAAACTCATCATGGATAAATCCACCGAGAGCCAGGCCACCTCATAAGCCAATCAGCTTCCAAGCACAGGAGATGTTAGGGCGCTTTTAAAATCTAAACCATAACACTGTCCAAAATTGAAATCAAGCCAGTACAATCGTGGTACATGAGCACCATCAGCATTCCCGGGCCTCCCAAGAAAACACCCCTTGCCTCTGTGACACCACCTCTGATGGCCTCTAGGAAGTGACGGACAGAAGCAGCAGGGCCTCGGAATGCCTGGGTAATCGGCCTCTGAGCCAGGACCAGCAGAAACCACTCAGCCTGTGTGGCAGGTCTCTCCGCTGTGAAGACAGGTGCATGTTCGCTCGTCACTGATTTGGTGACTCTAGAAGCGAGTCCCTTTCCTTCTTTGTCACAGTGATTCCTGCTCCCATTCAGGCACATTTTCATTTAGTTCAAGCTGCCCGCTGGGCCACCCACATCTGGGGTGGGTCTTCTTCCCTCGTTTTCTGGCCCCAATTCGTTCACACAGGGATGCCGAGGACTGCCAGCCTTGACCCACGCCACACAGGGTAGTCCCTGATGGCCCTGGCACCTCCTGGGGAGGAGGCCTGCAGCTCTGTGCCTGCTCACTGCCCCCAGTGTCAGAGCACAGCCTCCCTCAGCAGCCACACTCCTCTTGTTATAGCAGGGTCTGGGGTGTTGCTCAGGGGTTAAACCAGTTGTCAAGCAAGCACAAGACCCTGAGTTCAATCCCACAGCACCACATAAAAATTAGCCAACAGGGGGCTGGAGGAATGGCTTAGCGGTTAAAGTGCTTGCCTAGCAAGCACTACGCCAAGCTATAAGTACCCAAGTTCGATTGCCCAGCACCACATAAACCAGTGTTTTGGCGCACACCTGTAATCCCAGCACTCCGGAGGCTGAGGCAGGAGGATTGCCTTGAATCCAAGGCCAACATGGGCTCCGGAGTGAGTTCAGGACCAGCCTGGGCTACAGAGTAAGACCTTGGCTCAAAAAAAAAAAAAGAAAGAAAGAAAAAAGAAAAAAGAAAAGAAAAGAAAAAGAAAGAGCCAATTGCCTAGCAAGCACAAAACCCTGGGTTCAATTTCTCAGCATCATATAAGCTGAGGCACAGTGTTCCACACCTGTAATTCAGCACTCAGGAGGAGGCTGAGACAGGCAGATTGCCACGTGTTCAAGGCCAGCCTGGGCTACACAGTTGAGTTTAGGACCAGTGTAGACTGCAGCATGAGATCCTGTCTCAATAAACAAACAAATAAACAAAACAAAACATCCACCAAAAGGAGGTGACTAGACCAGAGGGGCACTGTGCTCACCAGTGGATTCGTCCACACTTACAGCTAAAAACGCTGTTGGGAGACGTGACGCCGTAGGGTGTCCTCTTGTCCCAGCCCCTCCCTTCCTGCTCGGCGTCCTGACCATCGCGGGACAGGCGCGTGTCCTCTGTCCCTGTGATCCAGTCGCCTTCCACACACATGAGACATGGGCAGACGTTTTAGCTGTGAAGCGCAACAGCAAAGCAGCAAGCTCAGAGTCCCTAGGAGTGACAGGGGAGCCCAGGGGACAAAGCAGGACTGGGCGGAGGGCGAGCTGAGAGGGGATGTGGGGCTAGTGACAGACCCGTCAGGAGGGAGGAAAGACAGCAGGAGGCCGGTGCTTGTCTCAGGAGGCCCCCCCCTCCCCCCGCCAGCCCTCATCACAGGTGGCGGAAGCCTAAGATCAGCTAATCATACGACGTGTGTTTAATTTTTTCTTAAAATTACAGTTGAAGACACGCTGCTGTGGATCTCCCTCAAAATCCCCGCCACTTGAACACACTCGTCCCGCGTCCTGGCCACAGTCTGAAGGAGTTCGGGAAGTCCCCATGCCTCAGTAGGATCAAAAATACAGTGAATGCTGCTGCCCAGCGCCGCCAACAGAAAGGCAGACTCATAGAAGCATCACCATGGGTCCCCAGCTGCCTAATTCACCGGATCTGGCACCATGTGACTTCTGGCTCTTCCCCACAACCGGAACGACCATCACCGGTGAACATTCTAAATGGAACCAGAACATCCAGACACACGACAGGGCCACGAAGACCCTGCAGCACCGGCAGCTGCCACGGACCCCCTGCCACTGTTTCTTTCCTGCTCAGAGCCACGGAGAAAAACCGCACACACATGTATGTATGCCAGCGTGCTTGTCAAGTGTAAAATTCATATCCCAATCACCCACCCGGCGCCCGGCAGTGCCCAGCAAACAGCAGCTGGCTGGCAGCCCGAGCGACGCCATGTGGAGCCTAGTACACTGCAGGCAGAAGCCTAAGGAGCCTGGGCAGATGGCGCAGGGGGCAGACGCTGGGCTCGGAGAACCTCCTCCAGGGCCAGCGTGTGTCCTCGGTGCACTCCGCCCCCTTCCCTGAACCCCAGGGCCACCGGAGGTCACACGGAGGAAACGGAAGCAGCATGCACACCAGCTCTCCCGTGCCGACAGGGACCTCGGCGGCCTCATGCGCAGCCTGGTGGCTGGTAGCAAGGAGCGTCCAGTTTTAGCTTAGACTTGCAGTTTCCAGGTGGTGAGTGAGCTGGCGACAGGTGGCACCTAGCACAAGGTAGGTCTACAGCTGTTCAGAGGACTCGTCTGAGCCAGAAGGACAGAACTTCACTTCAGTCTATGCACTCAGGGTCTAGGCACATGCTTTTGAGGTAGCGGGGGTGGGGCTGGAGGAACAGCTCGGCAGTTAAAATGCCTGCTGAGCAAGCGCTACACCAAGCTCTAAGTACCCGAGTTCGACTCCCCAGCACCACATAAGCCAAGCATGGTGGTGCACGCCTGCAATCCCAGCACTCAGGAGGCTGAGTCAGGAGGATTGCCATGAGTCCAAGGCCAGCCTGGGATTCTTAGGGAGTTCAGGACCAGCCTGGGCTACAGAGGAAGATTCTGTCTCAAAAAAAAAAAAAAAAAAAAAATGGTTATGGGGGGAAAGGGGCCACATGAAAGCCAGATATAACACAAAAGCTACAATTATTCATTCCCCTCCTTCCCCTTCCTTCCTTCCTTCCCTCCTCACCTCTGCTCTTTCTTCTCTCAGTGAACGTGTTTGTGTCATATTTTCTTTGACCTCTGCCAAGCCAGACGAACAGTCCGTCCTCTGAGTCCTGCAGTTCTTTACCATGGCTCCACCAAGCGTGTGTGAATATTTTCCCATCCATCAACTATATTTGGGGGGAAAAATGCATCTGTGCCAAATGTATACAGACTTTTTTGGCATTGTTCCCTAAATCATAAAGTCTAGTAGTTATTTACACAGCACATCCATTACATTGGGTATTACAGGGAGGCTACAGAGGCCTAGGATGTGGGCATTACAAATTATCTAGGGATGCCTGGCGTATAGGTTAGGACTCTTAGAGAAACAGGATTAACAGAAGTCATAAGCAATTTGAAGGGCTCACAAGCCCAAGCAGAGAGAAAAATCTAAAATGGCAGCCTGCACGTGCGAGAACAGGAGGATCCCGAGGCTGCTCAGACGTGAGACGCGAGGACGCCCACTGAGACGGCCTGTGCGAGTCTGCTGCAGATTGTCATGGTTAAAACAGTAATGGCAGAAACCGGAGACCAGAGCGAATCTGTGATGGAGACCGGCGATGTGTAGACAGCAGCAAGTACAGGTCTGGAGACGAGCGCAAAGGCCAGAGCTCTCCCAGGAAAAGCTGCGACAGTCTTTCTTCTTCCTTTTTATTTAGTTCAAGTTGCCCATTGGGCCACCCACATCTGGGGCGGGTGTTCTTCACTCATTTGCTGGCCCCAACTCATTCACACACACCTGTAAGCTTTATTGTGCATACTCTAATCACTTCAAACTGACATAATCCCTCTGAAGGTCACACCTATGATGTGTATGTTGCAAGTAGATTAGACATGACTGGGATGTGGGTATTGTAAGTAGCCTAGAGGATGTGGGTCTTGTAGGTAGTCTAGAGATTCCCAGGATGTGGGTCTTGTAATCTAGAGATTCCCAGGACCTGGGTCTTATAGGTAGTCTAGGAAGTCCCAGGACCTTGGTCCTGTACATGGTCTAGATATTTCCAGGATGTGGGTCACTTCTGTGTAAATACTATGCCATTTGATAAAAGGAACTTGACCAGCTGAAGTTTTTGCTACTGGTAGGGGTCTTAGAAATGGGCCCCTACAAACACCGTGGGACAACTAAAATATCTTCTGAAACAAAAAAAGTAAATTTTCACAATTCAAGTGAATATTTCCATTGTGATTTTTTTTCAATATTGCAATAACTTAAGAAAAAGGAACAAAAGAAAAAAGAAAGTCGTGAAGAACTCTATCATCCCGTCAGTGTTTCATTTTTTTCTTGTCTTCCCTGGATCGCTGGCTTGTGAGTGGAAAGGCAGGATTAACATCACACGTTCACATTCTGTCTTCTGCATGTTTTCCTCCATTCGGAGATGCAAACTCAGTCCTCCCTGTAGCCTCTCTCCTCTGCTACACACACCAGAAGAGAAACTGAGCAGCCGGTGGGCTGGGTGTCCTCCCGGGGTAAATGCAGGTGCCTGATCCATCTTGATTGATCACAGTCTTTCTATTTTCAACAACTCTCTGGATTTCCGTGAGTAGATTACCTGGTGTCTTAGTTCCGTGCTCATTGCTGTGACAGAATAGCTAACATACACAAATCTAGGGAAGGAAACGTTTCAGGATGTGACAGTCCACTCGTGGGTGGCTAGCAACAGCAAATGCGCATGGCAGAGGCAGAGATGGGGGCAGCTCTTCAGAGCATTGCAAACAGGAAGCCAAGTCCCAGAAGGAAAGGACAAAGTTGCATTTATCCTTCCAGGTCCTGTCTCAGGGATCTGTCCCGTTCAGGTCTTACCCCCTAGTCTACCACACACCTGTAATCTATAATCTGCCAGGTGTGTGGACCACACACCTATCATCCAACCTTTGCCATAACCCACCCCTCCAGACCAGGCCCCACGTCCCCATCTCTCCATGGTTCCATAGACAATCCATAACATCCAAACACATGAGACTTGCGGGGCACATGCCAGGTCCAGATGACAACACCTGGTTCCACGTCTAGGTTACTCCTGACCCTTCACTGCTTCTGCGTGGTAAAACACCAGCCACCCCAGAACCTCCCCACTGTGCCTTCTTCCCTTTGGTTATGTGTTTACGAGGCAGTCTCTGTGGGTTAGGCAGTCTGGAACTTTTATTCTTCTTGAAAGATGAAAAGAAATTACAACAGAAATGGAGGATGAGCCGGAGGAAGGGGAAGGGTACGACCAAAGGATGTTATGAGCATGTAAGAAAAGGCCACAATGGAACCCTTTATTTCCTATAACTAATGTGCACAATATAAAAAGAGGAAAAAAATCTTTGAAAAATTGCACACTTGTTGTTTTAATTTGGTCTTCTGAGACATGAGCTCACCATGTGACGCAGACTAGCCTTTAACTGGCTAAGTACCCTGGCTGGCCTTGAAATCCCAATCTTCCTGCCTCAGCCTCCTGAGTGCTGGGATGTCGTGCATGTGTTTTGGGTGACTGTGTGTGTGTGAGTATTCAAGTGCATGTATGTATGTGATTGAGACAGGGTCCCATTATGTAGCTCAGGCTGGTCTGGAACTGCCTGTGTAGTCCAGGCAGGACTTAAACTTGTTAAGTTCCAAGACTAGCTTTGATTCTCCTGCCTCAGCCTCCTGAGAGCTGTCATTACAAGCATGCACCTTGTGTGGCTTTTAAGACAGTGTCTCCCCCTAGAGTCCAGGCTGGTCCTGAACTCACTATGGAGCCCAGGCTAGCTCAGAGCTCATGGCAATCCTCCTGCCTCAGCTTCTCCAGTGCTGGAATTACAGGCCTGTACCACACCCGGCTTTAATGCGGTGTGAGGTACTGAGGCGGGGCCTCGGCTTCCTACGCAGGCTCCCTCATCACCGAGCTTTGCCCCCACCCGCTAGCTGTATTTCTGAGACAGTCTTGCTCTGGAGTGCAGGCTGGTCCTGAATTCACCCGCAGCCCAGGCCGGCCCTGCACTCACCGCATACTCCTGCCTCAGCCGCCACAGGGCTGGATCACAAGCATGAGCCACCACGCCCCGGCTGTTTGGCTTCTTGCCATGTATTTCCAAACTTCTTTTCAAAAAGAAATGTTTCACCGCAGACGGCTGCTGGCAACGGCCATGTACAGTCCTCCAGCTGACTAGTGGGGGTGGAGAACAGGCTTGGGGACGGATGGCAAGTGGCACCCAGAGGACCCCCGTTTGCAATCCTGGAGGCTCTGCCTGCAGCCCTCAGCTCGCAAACGCCCTGGGAAGCGTCTGCCTGCGACCCTGCGACCCTGCGACCCTGCGACCCTGCTCCCCGCAGGCTCCTACCTGCCCTAACTCAGGCGGAGCCAGCCAGCGCGGAGCCCTGGCAGAAACTTGGCCGCCAGATGCTCCCGGGCGCCGGTTCCGCGTGGGCGGCGCCGCCTGCGCGCATCTGCAGCCGCCATCAGCATCCCCGGTCCTCCGGTAGCTCGGTTTGCACAAGGTTGCCTGTAAAATCGCGGCTTCGCCACCCACTCGCCCTCCACAGCTGCCTGGGCTCAGCCGAACGCACCAGCACCGCCACCTGCCGGAGGGACAAAGGGCGTCAGGCGTCGGTACAGAGCGACCTCAGGGCGCCACCTGCCAGTGCACGCGGGCCTCGGAGGCCTCGGAGGGAGGCCTTGGGGGCGGGGGTCCTGTTGTTTTTGCCGTTCTGGGGAACGAGCCGAGAGCCTTCACACTGAGCTCGGTTTAGTTCGATTCTGAAACTGGGTCTCACTATATCACCCAGCTGCCCAGGCTGGGCTCTCCCTTGTGATCCTCCTGCCTCAGCCTTCCAGAGTGCTGAGATCAGGGGTCTGGGCCCCAGGCCCAGCTAGAAGCCCTGTTCTGTTTTGAACTCCGGAGCTGCAGGAACCATGTGTCCGACGCACCCTCCAACTACAGCCCTGTGGCAGAGGTGGGCCTGGCTCGGCCGCTGGTGGCCAAGACGCAGGGCAGGAGGGCAGGAGCTGGAGGAGGAGGAGATGCACCTCCCAGGTCACCCCCCAGTGACACGCCTCTGCCAACCGGAATCCCCCCCCCCAACAGTCCTGGAAGCCGTGGGCTCAGTGGGTGAATCCAGAGACAGAGAATAGCACCCCTCCGGGAGCCCCTTTCCAAGAGCCCCACCTCCGAGGCCACGCCCGAGAGGCTGGGAGGGGGCATTCTAGCTGTAAACCACAATGGTCTGTCTCCAAATAAGGTCACATTCTGGCACATCGGGGGTGAGTGCTTCAGTACACCATCAGGCACGTGTTATCATTGGGATCTGTCACTGCTGATGTTAAGCTTGATCTCCTGAGGTAGTATTTGCCAGTTTTCCCCCAAAGTTACCTCGTCCCCTTCCCATAGTCCTCCTTGGCAGGAAGTCACTATTGCAGCCACATATAAGGAGTGCGGTGGGCACTTCCCTTCCCGCAGGGCATCTGCTACACTATTTTCAATCTGTCCGCATGAGACTTATCTCTTTCTTCCTCTCCCATTTATTGATGTATTCAATCCCGTATTTGTAGGATTATGCCAAATGACTTCCGCACCTCTGCTTGAACCTTTAGGTCGCAACTCCACACGGCTTCATTTTGTTGCTCTACTGACCCAGCTTTGCCCACTGGGAGCGACTTGTGTCCCTTCGAGACGTCCATGTGAGGTGTTTTTCAAGGACTTCCTTATTTCTGGAACTATGAGATGCTTCAGGCTTGTCCTCTGTGTTTTCTCTCCCAGTCCTAGAATTGCTTATTTTTCCCGAAGAACTCTGGATCCTTTTGTTAGGGAATGGTGTTAGAATCCAAGACTGGGTTTCCTTAGCTCATCTCAGCCGACAGAGCACGCACATCTATATCCTTACACAACTAACCTGGGAATCTCTACGTGAATCTGCACATATTCCTACAGGGAATCGTGACTCGGGCCTAAGTTGAACATGGCTTCATGCTAGACATCTCTAGCTACCATCTGTTACCACACAGACCAACCTAGCTCCTCCCCTCTGCTCATCTACAAATACCCACTAGAACCTGCTATCCATTTACGTAACTGTCCAACTGCAGGACAAAAGGGCAGCAGTATCACAAGGGCCAACTGACCCTCCACAGGAAGCAGCTTCCCCAGCTGGAAGTCCAGTATTCACACGCAGCTCTTCCCGAAGTTCCTCGGTCCACGTTACAGAAGTCGGCACTTTGACCTCAGGCCTTGTGAGGCTGTTTCATGTATCCGTAATGCAGAGTCTCTTGTTGCAGTCTGCATTTCTCCCTGAGATCTCTTGACCTCCCACATAGGTTTTATTTTAAATCTGCACAGGTTAAGTGCATTCTTCATGCTAGCTTCTACAGGCATTGACAATTATTGTGGTTTGGACCTGGAATGTCCCCCAAAAGCCTCATGTATTTGAACGTTATAAATTGTCTATGGAACCGCATGCTATTGAGAGAATGGGGCCTAATCTGGAGGGAGGGGTTACAGGCGTGTAAGCTGGGATTAACACATGTAAATTAGGATTAAGGGCATGTAAATTAGGATTGAAGGTGTGTAGTGGCCACACCTTCCACACCTGGATCCAGGAGGGGCTGATCACTGGGCTGAGACCTGGAAGGATATATAAGCTGCTTCCTGCCTTCCTTGGAGGACCAGGACTGGTCTTAGTTAATCTCGACTGGCCTTCCTGTGTGTGATGTCGTGAGAAGCTGCCTCCACCTCTGCCTCTGCCATCTACTTCAATTACTGCCGGCCGCCCCTGAGTGGACTGTGACCTTCTTTGTGAGCTCAAAATACACCTTTCCTCCCCTAAATTCGTGGATGTCAGGTATTGAGTCACAGCAACGGAAAAGTAACTGAGACAACAATTTATAGGCCGCTGTATCCAATATTACAGCATCATACAGAATTTTCACTGCCCTCAAAATCCCTGCTGTTCCTCCCGTTCAGCCCTCCCCCATCCCAAGGCTCTGGAAGCCACGGATCTTCTTCTGACAGTGGGCCTTTTCCAGAATGTCCTACAGGTGGAATCATACAGGACATTTGTACCCTTTGCACTCCCACCAGCATGAATGATTTTCTATTGGTCTGCCTTAGCATTTAGTATGGTCTGGGTTTTTTAATTTTTTAAATTTTTTTGCTTTTTTGTCCATTTGGGTAGTACTGCATCATCACATCACTGTTTTGATTTGTAGTTCCCTAAACAAAACTGTGCTGAGAATTTCTTCACGTGCTCACTGGCCATCTGGACATCTGCTTTTTGAGCTATCTGTTCAGATGTCTCGCCCATTTTTGGTTTTAATTGGGTTGTTTTCTTCATGTTGGATTTTAAGAATTTTCTATACATTTTGAAAACTGCTTATTTATTTATCACATATCTGATTAACAAATATATTCTTCAAGCCTGTGGATTTTCTCCTCATCCTCTAAAAGTATCTTACCAGGACAAAAAAAAAATTTTTAAATTCTAACGAAGTTTATCTTGCTAATTTGTCCCTTTCATCTATTTTTAGTTTATCTAAAAATGTATCACCAAACCCAAGTCCTTACAGTTTCCTCCTTTCTGTTCCAGAACTTACATCAACCTGCATTTCTCATGTGGATCTGTCTTATCTTCAGACTCAATTTGTATGAAATTTATAAGGTCCGTGTTTGGGTTTTGTTTTGTGGCACATGGACACACGTTTGCTCCTCGAAAAATTGCTGAAAACACAATTCCTTCGCCACAGATCAGCAGACTGTATTTGTGAGTTTCCTCCATGGGCTCTCTGCTCTATTCCCTGGACATCCCAGTCTCTTTCTTCACCATACTGTGTTGGTCACTGCTGGCTCTGAGGACGTCTTGAAGGCGACCTGTCTTCGTCCTCCAACTGTGTCTTGCTCCTTCAGTCCAGGTTGGCTGTTCTGGGTTTTTTCTCCTCTAAGTAATCTTTAGAACCATTTCATTAATGTCCAAGAAGCAACATGCTAGAATTTTGATTGGGATCACGTGGAAGCTACCACTCAAGTTGGAAAGAACTGGCATCTCATCAACACTATACCTTCCAATCCACGGACACAGGATCCCTCTCTGCTGTACTTATGCTATTCCAAATTTTTATCTTGCATCACCAATAGTACATGAGGTGGGAAGAAGCAGCCACAGAGGAGGTAACTTGGGTGAGATCATAGACAAATCCTTCCTTTCACATACAACTTAGGAAAATACCCTCAAAATCGAGCACAGGTGGACCTCACGCCAAACACAACAAAGTACCAAGGATTCTTTCGATATTTACACAGAGCATTTATTATATTAAAAGGATCACTCCAGAACAAATCTGTTTAGAAAACTTAGAGCTCATGAGCAACTGTCTAGGAGACACAGAGAGCCGTGAGTAAAAGCTAAGATCTCACTGTAGAAGTAACACAATGGAACTTTGGGCTTACAACCCATGACTGCATTCTGTGGAAATCTAATTTATCTCAGCAAACTAGGGCGTGGCTGCCACTCAGAAGATGAGGAAGAAAACTGCAGCAGCTCTTGCTCTATGTGGGTCAAAAGGAAGTTTGAACTCCATGTTCCGGCTCATTTAGGTTAGATCTATGTCTGAGATTGAAGGACTCACTAACTGTACTTTATTCCTGCTTTCTAGGATACAAGATAAGCACACACAAAAGCATAGCCTGGATCAAGTTTAGTGTTTAGGTCAACTTTAGTATTAACAACGACTATACATTAGCTATTTTTTCCATCAACCAATACCAATCAATCAATCAAGAAGTGCTGAGTGTACCAGGCACTGTTGCAGGCACGGAAGAAAGAGGCGCTCTAGAGTAAAGCCGGGCAGAGGAAGGAGGCTGGCGATCCTGTTTTACCTGGGGTCGTGCATGACCCTGTGGCCAAAGAGAGGAAACCCAGCAACACGTTCCACTGCAACTCAGCACGGTCTGATGCATGCCAAGGCTGCTCTGCTTGGCTAGGAGTTGACACCATGATGCAAAATCTGTGCAAAAATTTCCTAATTCACTATATTAGGGGGGTGGGGGGGGATGGAGCTCAAGACCTTCGCACTGAGCAACAATCCCCAGCCTGTTTTTACTTTTGATTTTGAGACAAGTCTCAATAAGTCAGTAAGATGCCCAGCCTGAGCTCAAACTCGTGATCGTCCTGCCTCAGCCTCTCAGCACGGAGGCCTGAGTCCCCAGGCTAATCAACTAGCTCGTCATCATCCTGCCCACAAGGCGTTCACAGCTGGGCTAGTTCTGGTGGCTCACCCACCTTTTGTTATCTACTGCCCAATGACCAACACCCCCCATGCCAATCTTCTGCACCCTGTCTTTGACCTCCCAGGGTTGGGGACCCCAAGGAACCCATCCTTCCTAGACCTCTTCCCCGTGATTCTCCTTCCCAGCCATTCTTCACCAAAAGCCAGGGTCCCTGGGCACTAAGGCTACCTTCGCAGTTGCCTCATTAAACTCAGCTGAAAATCCATTTCTCATCCAAACTCCTCTGAACCAAGGAACTGCCCTCTCAGTTCCCCCATCTAACTGCCTTGACGCTGATGGGAAAATCGCCAGAGGTGCCAGCCCTCCTCCTTCCCAGGCCCTCCAGGGGTTACCACCTTAAGATCAGAAAACTAACCTCCGCCTCACCAGCACAGCTTTAGCTGAGTCCCAGCAGAATGATGTAAAAATGACCACTTGGAGACATACGCTTTTCCTCCTGGAAGGACACGGTCCTTAAAACTAATCCGGAGCCAAACCTGGTGGTGGACGCCTGGAAGCCCAGCACTTGGAGGCTGGGCTACCTAGTGAGTTCAGGGCCAGCCTGGACTACAGAGCAAGACACTGTCTTAAAGAAAAACAAAAGTAAAAACTAATGAGGGAAAAACTAATATGGAGGAAAGGACAGCCTGTTACAGGTCATTGTGGCCCTCCCCTTCCCTCTCCACCCACTGAGCAGGAAGCTCATACAGACAGCTACACAGAAGAAGCAGGGAACAGACATGGCCCCTGCCTTGGAGCTGCTGGGCCCCTGGGTGGGCTCACACGTGTCTTGAGCTGCTGTTCTGGGACATGGAAATACGGGTCAGAGCCAGGGAAGTCACTACACACTGTGAGGCTACTTATGAGTAGCATTTGTCGTAAGAGACAAAGCCCCTCGCTGTGACTGTTTGGCTTCTCTTAACTGCAGGTGGCCCTGGGGTGGGTCCTGTCATCCTAGGCCAGTGATTTATGTGGCGTCTAAGGTACCAGTTGGTTAAGTGGTGATGAGAGACACAGCTGGCTGACTCAACCCCTCTGCCTCCCTTGTCCCTTCTGTGCGAGCAAAGCCCATCAATTTGCCCACCAAAAGCTGAACCAGGGAACAAAGACGCTGCTGGTCAGTTGCCACGGTAGTCTAGCTAATATCGGTTTCCTAGCTGGGCTCTGCCGGGCCCATCTCCCTGCTCTGCCCTACCCACCCTTCTGCCCTTCCTAATAGAACCGACGCCATCACACAAGGTAACTGTGCTCAGGGGATTTTACTAAGGGTTAAGCACGGGACAGGAGCTCCACTGAAAGGGGGCTTAGCAGGGCCCTGGAGCAGCCCGGGAGACACGCCTCGGTCCGGAGTCCCTCCCTTCCCACCTCCAGCTCCCTTCTTTCCAGACTCCAGCGTTCCGCCTTCTCCTCAGACCTTTTATGTCCTGCTCAAATACGTCCCACCAGCTCGCAGGAGCTCCCGTCCAGAGGCGCATCTGCCTGTCCCTCTCCTAGCCCCACCCCAGCCACACTTTGAGGACAGGCGTCTCTCAGGCCACAGAGCTTCTCATCTGCTTTGCCACGCCATCTTCCCCTCCACTCCTGCCACGTGAGGCTGCTCGGACCACACCATCCAAGCCAGGAATGTCTGCAGGCCTAATTCCCCCAGGCCATAGACGCAATCTCTCTGAAGCAGTCCTCCCGTCCTCACTGGGCTCTTCCTGCTCCCAAGACCTCAGTGCCTGTGTCCTGTGGCTTTACTCCACCCACAGGATACTCTGATCCCACACACCCTCACGAGGAGTCTCTCCCTTCCTTCTGCTCAGTGTCCCTGCCCCAGAGAGCCTGCCCCAGAGGCCATTACCCTTCCCAACCCCTAGTGCTCTGAGTACCATGTTCCTGCTGTTTCTTATGACATACATCACAATTGACACGTTCTCACGAGCTCCCTGTGAGCCATGCCACAGCAGGGGGAGTGTCTTCCCTGCTGGTCCCACAGTCCGCAGGGCTCGTGACCCGCAGGGCTCGTGACCCAGGTGTGCCCTGAGCACCCGCTGGTTGCTGAGCAAAAGGGGAACAGCGCTGCAGTCACTCAAATACGACGTTATAAAATCCCAGACAAGACAGCCATTGTCAGGAAGGGGCCGTGGTGGGGAGGGTCGATCACACAAGGGCGGTGAGCCCGGCAAGGGGCACCGAGGACAGCCAAGTCGGGATCCAACAAGGAGGAGAGCAAGAACCACGCCCGAAACAGTCCAGGAGGACACGGCATCGCTGGGCAGAGGTCTAAGGTGGCAGCTGGCAGCCTGCCCCAACCGGAAGGAGCTGGACATCTGGGGAGGGACTTTTCTGCAAGATCGGGTGGGCCAGGGCAGCGGGCTGCAGAGATGCTTTAAGAGGAGATGGGACAACGGCCAGAGAATGTGACTTTGGATTCCTAAACGCGTATGTAGTAAAAACGCACAACCCACACTCAGAATGATGGGCACCGCAGAGAAAGGTCTGCTAGAACAGGTGTCGTATTCCCCGCACGAACAGAGTCCCCTGGAGGACACTGGGCTAAAAAGAGCGGAGGCGGTGAGGTGGCCGGCGTGGGGCGATATCCCAGTCCCTTCCTGAAATCATTCATCACGGCAGTTCTAAGACTATCTCAGCATGCTGTGCACCCTTCCTCCCTCCCCTCAGGTTAACACAAAATACCTGTGGTGGGCCAGGGCCGTAGCTCGATGGGTAAGGCGCTTGCCCAGCAAGCTTAAGGCCCTGGGTTCAATTCCCCAGCACCGCATCAACTGGGTATGGCAGAGCACGTCTGTAACCCCAGCACTCAGGAGACTGGGGCAGGTAGACAAGTTCAAGGCCAGCCTAGGCTACACAGTGAGTTCAGGACCACCCTGGACTGAGACCCTGTATTAAATTTTAAAAAAAAAAAAACTGTGGCTCTTACCAAGCGTGCTGTGTCCCTCAGGGCGTCTTTTCAGCGGCTAAGACACAATACCCAACACCCACGGGAGGGAGGGTTCATTCCAGGGCACAGTTTCAGGTCTCAGTCCGCTCCCGTCAGCACTGGTGGAAACACATAGCACAGGCCTAGACTCAGAGAAGCTGGTCACAGCAGCGCAACAGGAAGCTGAGAGGAGGGGTGAAGCTAGCAATGTCCCTCCTGCTGATGCCACAGGGCTCCGCCCCTTCTGCTCAGGCCCCGCCCCCAACAGCCCAGGAAATGCTTGCGTTTTCCCGATGATGGAATCAATCACCTCCCCAACTGGAGTCTTTGGGGGACACTCCAGACCCAAACCCCAGCACATGGCGAACAGCGCTTCTGTTTACGCCTACCAGAGCCGGTTCCGGGCAGCTGACCGGGCTGAGCCCCATGGACGACCAGCGCCACCTGTGTACGCCGTCCCCCCACCCCAGGGTCTCGCTGCTGTGTGTAGAAGCTGCCGTACCTCAGTCCCCGGACTTAGCCTCACCTGGTGCCTTTTACTGCTTGTACAAGGGGGCAGTCAGCCCGCCGCTCTTTTATTTCTGTGGCTTTTCTCCCCTTGTCTCTTACCTTTCTCTCTCTCTGCTCTGAAATTCTGCTCTCACATGTAGGCGTGGACCTACTGGTACCAGTCTTTCTAGAGACCTGTAATTTTCTGTTAGAAGATAACAAGATTTGCTTCTTTCTGCAGTTCAGGAAAACTCTTCTCCATAACTCTGCCATTTCCCGCACCCCAAGCTCCTGTCGGGCGTCCCTGGAATCTCAGGAGGTCTCTTCATCAGGCAGGCGTTTCTGACCTCTAGGATCTCTGATCTAGGTCACCTTCCTGGAAGTATCTTCCAATTCAGAAGCTCAGTAAGTGGCTTCCGGCCTAGCATTTCCCCAATCTCTGTGAGAATTATCATTTAAATCACTGTTTTGTTTCCATCGTTTATAGTTGGTTCTCTATTAGTGCATTAAGCCTCCTCTGCTCACAACTCATGCATTCAAGATAACTTATAAGCATCACCAAGCCACCAGGCACCTTTCTGGGCCCTGGGGCCTCCAGAATAATAAAGTACACAGGCACATGGGTTTTTTGATATATTAAAAGAGGAAATGCATAATATAAAGTATGAAGAAAAATACAGTAAATGTCTAAAATGTCTCAAAAATATATTACAAGAAGCCAGGCCAGGCGGCACAGGCCTGTCAGCCCCGCACTCTGGGAGGCTGAGGCAGGGAGATCTCAGGTTGGAGCTCAGCCTGGGTAACTTAGTAACTCAGGGAGACCCTGTCTCAAAATGAAAACTAAAAACGGGCTCAGCGCACAGGCCCAGGCTCCACCCCAGTACCGAATCTCTATGTAAATTATAGTAACGGATGCATTACGACTGCTCACTACCCACACACTTGCCCTCACTCCAGGTACGCTCAGCCCCCGGCTGCCCCTCGCTCCGAGGCCACTCGGGAGGCCCTCTCTACCCCAAGGCAGGGGTCCTCCTTATCTCCCAGTGCCCCTGTGCGGCACTTCCTTTGTCCTTGACAATGGCTGCCCTGCCCAGCCGTGAACCTGTGTGGTGAGTGACTTGCAGGCCCGCCCCTGGAGTACTGGCCCACCTCAGCGGGCTGGCCAAGCTGCCTCTGCTTCCTGGCTCTCAGTAGCACAGGCCCAACAGCCCCTGAAGCCCAGGGAGGGAATCCCCAGGCCGTGCCCAGGAAGTCCCCTCAGCAGAGGCTGTAGGGAGTTCTGGGTGGCAAGCCATCACCTAGCAGGGGCCCACAAACAAACAGGTGGCCCTGGGGCCAGAGCCAGAGAGCTGGGTAAGACCGGGAAAAAAGCCACGCCCGGGGGCTAGGGGTATAGCTAGCTCTGAGGTTAGGGTGCTTGCCTGGCATGCACGAGGCCCTGGTTCGATTCCCTAAAATCACACTGAATAAAAATTAGGTAGGTGTGGTGGCACACACCTGTAATCCCAGTACTTAGGAGGCTCAGGCCATGAGCTGGAGGCCCAGCCTTGGCTACATAATGAGTTCAGGACCAGCCTGGGCTACAGAGCAAGACTCAAAAGAAAGGCGAGCAAGCCACCTGGCCAAATTTAATGTGAGAGTCTGCTCTGTGGGCCCCAGAACAGGAGGGGAGGCAAAACACGCCATCTGTCCTCTGATGGCGCAGAATTCGCTGCATGGGTGTGCGTACAGACAGGAAAGGGCATTCCTCTCCAGTTAGCGACATCAAGGCACCAGGGAACTGTAGTTCCTAGCTATAGCAGTCTCTGAATTGGAATTCTTACTAAAACATCTGCGCAAGCACACACGCGCATGTGCACACACGCATCTCATTGCTGCAGGTGAAGGGACGGTGGAAGGACTCTACCTTTTCCCTAGGGGGGATGTGACCCCAGGGATCCGCTCATGGCACAGGTGCAGTTCTTGTTGCCTCCGGACAGCCACTGCTCCCTGCCGTGCTCCGCGCTGCCTCCTGCCATCCAAATTCCAGCCGCAGGTCTGCAGCCCTCATCGCGGGAACCTCACTGGCTCTTCACGGAAAGCTAATGTGTCTGTTTCTGTTTCTTCTCCGACAAAAACACAGCCAGCCGTTTCTCTCTCCACACCTCGTCTCCACAGGAGTGAGAAGCCGTGATAGCCCCACTATCCGGGGACACTGGAGCCACCCAACAGGCAACCAGGCCACCGGCCACCTCCTCCAGGCCCAGCTGAAGCCGTGGCACACTGATGTTTTCAGAGCACTAGCATTCCTAGGCGACAGGAAGTGACCCCAGCTGATTTCTTCAGAATCCAGAGAAAGGAAGATGCAGCCTTTCTGCCCAAAGCCAGACCAACTGTGGGCAGGGCAGGTGGCTGCCTGCGAGCAGAAAACGGAAAGGGCCAAGAACGTCCCGCCCCGGCGGGCGGCCGTGAGATGCTCTCTCCTGGCTCCTCACCAGTGCAGAGCTTCAGGAGAAGATTATCCGTCCTCAGTTCAGGGTGAATTGTGTCCTCCTACCTCCCAGCACCTCAGCACAGGACTGCGGTTGAAGAGGGTCTTTCCTTCGTACTGAAGACGGAGCCCAGGGCCTTCAGGCTGACCTGTATCCCCAGCCATTTTATTCTGGTTTGGATTCTGAGACAGTGCCTCACGAAGTCATTAAGTCATTAAGTCATTAAGTTAAGTCATTAAGACTGGCTCAAACTTACGAACCTCCTGCCTCAGCCTCCCAGAGTACTGGGATGGCAGGCCCGCACCACCAGGCCCAGCTGAGAGGGTCCTTAGAGAGGTAACTAAGCTCAAATGAGTCCAGGGGTTGGGGAGGGGGTCCCATCCAATCTGACTGGTGACCCAGAGGACAAGGTCAGGACACAGGTGCACACTGAGATTTCGAACAACACGCCACAGGACAGGTCTCAAAGGAACACACCCGCCGGCACCTGCCGGCATCTAGATCCACGGGAAAATAAACTTGGGTTGTGGCTGCGTCACTCTGTCACTGCTGGACGCAACACCTGACACCCTCCTGAAGGAAGGGGTTAGCTTAGCACCCTGGGTGAAGCTCTCGGTCCATGCACAGGCAGGTGGCAGTGCAGGACAGGCATGGCAGAGGGGCTAGGGTGACAAAAGCTCTTCATGGCACCAAAAGGCAGGAAGCAGTGAGAAACGAGGGCAGGAACATCTGTCCTTCCGGGCCACACCTCAGTGACCATCCCTCCAGACCAGTCCGGCCTGTTAACAACACGTGAAACCCATCCATCAATCTACACCATCCAGCTAACCTTCTCAAGCCAATCACCTTCCTGATACATGGACTTCTGGGGACACTCCAGATCTCAACTGTGACAGGGTGTTAAGCCTCTGGCTCTCTGGCGTGCCGCTGGGGTCACTTGCACGGATGTTGGTCTCCTCGGGGCCAGCCCGCTCCGCTGACACACTGCTCTCCGCCACACAGTTGACGTCGGGAGGCGCATGGGGGAACAGGTGTGTTCCACAAAGGGGCCAGTCTGGTGAGGATTCCCAAAGAATGAGGGAGCTGTGCTGGTGACCTGCAGGACTGGAAGAATGCGGCAGGGTGAGGGTACAGGGAAGGTCCCGGGTCACTCCACCTGTCACACAGGATCGTGTGGATTCTCGTGTGCCACCACGTCCAGCGTGGCACTATGTCCTGACAGGTGCGCTCCAGGGACACATGCTCTTCAATTTATGAGAAGGACCGGAGTCTCAGAGAAAACGTGTGCACTGCTCACAGACACCCTGAACTGGGACCTACGGCCGTCAGCTCACGGGGGCCACCTGCGGCCTCCTGAGTGTGCTGGACTGGCCCTGTTCCTCCCCAGCCCGTGGGACTTGACCTGCCTGGGAACAAAAGGCCAAGCCACCCAAGGCCCAACAGTTGTGTTCACAACCTACCACTAGCTTAGAGACCATGACTGTGTCTTAATCGTCCTCACATGAAATCACTGCTCAAATGAGCAGAATGTTTGCTGATGGAAGCAGCAAACATGAGGGGATTCATCCATAGCACACACGGATTTCTCTCACACCAATCTTCCAATGGCGCTGGGAGGCTGTCGGGCGACCGGGCCAACCTCCCAAGGTGTTCCCAGCTGCACAGTGGCCAGTCGTGAGGCAGGAACTTGCCTGCAACTTCCAGTGAATCTGTTCCGATGAGGAGGCTAGCCCCTGCGGCCACCATAGGACAAGGCCTGCTTGTGACAACAGTAGAACTCTGATAAGGAGTGTCTCTGGTACTGAAAAGGTGTCTGGGGCCCATGGAACAGCAGAGAAGTTAGAGCGCCTGCCCGGTAAGCTCAAGGCTCTGAGTGCGACTGTTCAGCACCACATAAGCCAAGAAGGCGCACACCTACTATTACTGTAGTGTTTTATTTTTCAGTCCTGGGGATTGAACCCAGGGCCTTTGAAATAAGCAGTATTTCTAGCCCTTTTATATTTTTCATTTTTATTTTGATATGGATTATTGTTTTATCACTAAATTGCTGGGATCAAACTTGGAATCCTCTTGCCTCAGCCTCCCAGAGTGCCAAAAGAATTCCAGGCCTGTACTACCAACCCACACAGCCTACAGCGACCAAGAACAGATCACCGCAGTGTGGTTTGGGAGTAAGTACAACCCCTAGCCACTGCCAGGGGCTGGCCCAGGCCTTCGGCCCCCAGCTCCGAGTTGTGGCCCGGGGTCCCCTTCCGGTGTCTCCCCTTACTCAGGGCAGCCAGGACAGGCTTCGTGGGGGCACAGCCAAGCCTACAGCTGTGTTCTTTCCACCCAGAAGTCCTTTGTGCTCTTGGAACCAGGGCCTCTGCCATCCTGGGAGGGCCACACATGATGTTCTGGCTGGTGAGGCAGCCTCGTGGCTTGTCTGAACCAGGGTGACTGCACGGACCCCAGGGGATCCTCAGGCTCCAGGCTTGGGACACAGCACCGCAGGCAGGGACGCCACCTTGTGGGCAGGGGAGGGACACTAACCTGCTTGCACCACACCTCCTGGTCCCCAGGGTCCCAGTCACTTCCTCCATGGCCCTCAGTCGAAGTCACGCTCAAGGCCACCACCCACAGTGACGCCTGACCTGCGCTCTGAGAGGCCTGGTGGGCGGGTGTAGAGGTCTCCCTGTAGTAGGAAGGTGGGAAGCAGAAACCAGAAGGTTTGGTCTGAGCTGGCTTTGAGGACAGTTGGTAGCAGGGCTCAGAGTCCATGGAGCACTGGCCAAGGGCCGTCAAGGTCATGGACCAGGCAGCACTACTGAACCCAGCTCTTCCAGGGCCAGCCAGGCCTGCGCAATTTTAGGAAGGTGCAGCGGAGAAGGCTGTTGCTCCATGCGGGACTCACGCTGACCACCAGTGCACCTGCAGTGCCTCGGCTGGAGTCAGGGACGGCTGAGGGGCCGCCCCCTCCCTAGGCGACATTCACACTCCTCTAGAAGCAGCTTCATACGCCTCAGCTCCGTTGTTCCCGCTGGCTCCACCCTCACCTGCTGCAGTTTCACCAAAATCCTAGAATTTGAGAGCGTCTGCCTCACCTTCTGCGCTGGAGTCCCTCAGCGGGGATGTGCACGAGGCCGCTCTCCTCCCCCCTCTCCTTTCCTCCTTCCTCCTCCCCCTCTGCTTCTCTAGCCTATTACAATCATTTCCTAGTGGAGCCGGGTGGGCAGGCCTGTGGTCCCAGCACTCTGGGAGGCTGAGGCAGGAGGATTCCAAGTTCAAGGCCACTTAGCAATTTAGTGAAATCACGTGTCAAAATTAAAAAGCAAAAAATGAGCTGAAGATGTCACTCAGTGCGAAGGCTTCAGGCTCGGTTCCCAGGACCCCAAAACGTCACTCTTACCTCCCGAGTCAGAATGTACACGCTGCGATACTGACTCTCACAGCCTTGGGGCCACCGCACCCCCGAAGCCTGAGCTCCTGAGTTTCAGTCCCGACCTCACCACTAACTAGGTGTCCGCAAGAGGTGATCGAAAAATATGGTGAGAATCACATGAAAATGACAGGTGTCTTCTACTGTAATAATTTATTTAATTTAAATATTCACGTGGCTGTTAATCAGACCATACTTTGGGCAAATTTTTTCAATTCATGGGGTGTTGATTTCTTCATCCTGAAAATAAAAATAATTTTTTAAAGACCACGTCTGTGCCTGCTGAGATTCTGTGCTGGCAACAGAAGGCAGAGGCAAGGGGTTACCTCGGGTCGCATTTCCACCTGCCGTCCAGGTTCGCATGATGGAAGCCATCTTGCTGCCTGGTTCTTTCTTTCCCTTCCTCCTGTTGATTTCTCATCTCTTGGGATGAGGGACAGTCACCTGTCTTTGCGCCCCAGTGTCACCAGGCCGAGGGCCTGGAGCACAGCACAGGTGCACTGAATCCTGGCGACTGCCAGGACACGACCACAGGTGTGTCGGGCAACGTGAAGGTCACCGTCCTCGTCCTCTGTCTTCACGTAAGTCTGGGAGGATGAGAGCATGGCCCGGCGGTGACCTAACACACGGGCTGAAACTCGAGACAAACTGAAGGGGACCAGAGGGATGGCTTCACGCTAGGTTGACAAACAGACGCCACGTGTTTGCTGACCCGGATGAGTTAATAATGGCGCTCTCCGGTGCTGGGGTGCTGTCACTGATTAGTGACGTCTGCTCCTTCCGCATGCTTGCCAGCTAGGAAATCACACGTCTTGTGTTTGCTGTCCCCAATTCAGTCCATTGTTCCAATGTCCAGAAAGGAGCCTCGCACTCACAGCCACACACTGGCACAGCACCAATGGGGAATCAGGCACTGTGCCACCTCCTCAGCACTCTGCCACCGAAGATGAATCTGGAAGAGAAAGAGCGCCCACCTAGGCGTGTACACCACTGCACACACTCACCTGCCTGCGGGAGGGGGATTGTGTCCTGGAAGCAGTGCAGCAGTTGTCCAGGGGAGAAGCTGCCCCAGACCATGCACCAGGAAGCCTGGATGTGGGTTGCTTCAGGGAAGGGGACAGCCCACACTCGTCCCATGGAAGCCATACAAGTCCCAGGGAGCCCACACAAGTCCCAGGGAGCCCACACGAGTCCCACGGAAACCACACACATCCCAGGGAGCCCACACATCCACCAGATCCGCCCATCCAGGGCACTGTGTCCCACGGAAATCACAGCCTCCATCCTCCTCCTCCTCACAACGTGGTGGGACTTTAATTCCACAAAGAAGCACTGAAAGGATTTCTCTGCAGGATGAAAAAGAAAACTAGAATTCAGACTCTCTGGAATCTTGCTCACCCAGCACCACATGCGGATGAGGGTAAAACACATCCCTGTTTGGCTTTGTTTGGACAGGGTCTCCGTTCCGTGCTGTTTTGGAACCCCTGGTGGTGACACTGAAGCAAAGGCTTGGACCCCGCCTCGCACTCCTCCAACAGGAGCAGTCCGTGGTCTGCAGGTGGACGGGGCAGCAGACAGTGGCAGGATGAATGAACCCATACTCACGCAGGTCCCAGGAGCAACAAGCGGTCCTCCTGCCTCAGCCTCTGAATACCTGAGGTTGACAAGCACACCTTGCCTCACCCAGCTATACACATGGGCATGTTTTTCACAGAGCCAAGCCGTGGTGCCATCCATCAAGACAAGCTGTATGACTGCCCGTCCTCCCTGGCCGCACAGCAGGCCCACCTCCCACCCGGCAGCGCGGTGCTGGCTATGAAGGGGGGCAGAGTAGCCACCTGCCACAGAAGGGTCCAGGCACCGAGCTTCCCTGCTGCTCCTTGGAGGGCGGCCCAGTTTGTTCTGCAGTGTGCAGCCTAAAGCTGGCTTTTTCCTTAAAAGAAATGTACTGTTCTCTGGTTTTGGTTTTGAGACAGGGTCTCGCTTTGTAGTCCACGTGGGTCCTGACTCACTACGGATCCCATGCTGAGCCGGAGCTCATGGCCATCCTCCTGCCTCAGTCTCCTAGGTGCTGGAATTACAGGTGTGCGCCACCATGGCATGGTCTTCTTTTTTCTTCTTCTTTTTTTAATGCTTTGAAAAACAAACAGAAAGATTAAAAGGGAAGCGGGAAGGGCAGAAGGCAGGCAGCGGGAAGAGGGAGCTGTTTCTCCCCCCGTGAATCCCGGTCTGGACATGCGGGTGGGCAGCCGGCCCAGATGCTCAGCATACTTTGGAGCTGGCAGCAGGACACAGGGAGACAATCTGCTTTTCCTGGGGGCCCCTGACGAGGTTTGGTTTCACGGTGGCTTCAACTGGAGGAGGAGAGGCAGCGGCCCACGGGAACCATCCTGTCTCCTTTCCAAAGAGTGCTCAGGCGCAGCTGCAGCGGCTTGCACCCCTGACAACACTTCCCACCCCTGCCTGCCACCCACAGGAATGTTCCGCAGAGAGGTTAGTGCTTCAGGGACAGGGACGCTGCCTCCCTCCAGCTCCACCTCAGCTGTGGGATCCGGCTAGAGGCGTCTGTTCCCGGGTCTCTGCAGGCTGAGAATTGCCAGGGGCAGAAGACGCACGGAGGTCCTGCCTTGAGGCACAGCAGTGGCGCCGGGAAGCTGAGAACACACAACGCTCTCACAAAGACGGATGTGCGAGCATTCCCGTGCTCAGAAAGATGTCTGTAACGAGAAAGTTACACCAAATAGACTCAAATTTTCAAACCAGCAATGTGAGATGGCTTTACATCCTGTAGACGCTGGTTTGAAAATCTCAATTTCCCATGAAACAAATATACATTATCAAAACCCATGGACTTGTTTATAATCACTGATCCTGGAAACCAGTTCATGAAACATACCCCAAGAGACCAAGTCAATGGGAAAAAAGAACCAAAGATAGTCAATGATTTGTTTTGAAAATCAAGAGATAAATACTATTTACTAGCTGGACACGGTGGCGCACGCCTACAATCCCAGCACTTGGGAGGCTGAGGCAGGAGGACTGCCATGAGTTTGAGGCCAGTGTGAGCTACACAGTGAGTTCAGGACCAGCCTGGACTACAGAGTGAGACCCTGTCTCAAAAAAAGAGAACAAAACAGAAAAAAAGGGCTAAATACTGTGTGTCACACATACACGAAGTTTTAAATAATTGAGAAATCAGTGCTTTGTGTCTTGTGAAATTATGTGAATATAAAAAATGCAAACATCATGACACCAATGACAGCGCATGGGAAGTGACACTGGGCGAGGGGATGACTTGCACTTGGCCCTGGTGCTTGCCTCACGGAGATCCTGCCCGTGGGCCCTTGGGTGCCCGTGGGCCGGAGGAGCCACAGAACAATGCGATTAGCTCTGTTGGTGGAGGGGTCCACACGCGTAAGTTCTCCTTTGAACGGTGCTGTGCTGTTTTTTGAAATGAAAAATTAACCAGGGGACATGTTAGTTCCCTGCACCAATGCACAGCACTCTCCAGCTCCCAGGCAGCTAAAGGGCTATTCACTGGCATCCTGCAATTCCAGAGCTTTAGGGCAAGTTCTATAGAAGGAAAAGGGGGAGAGAGAGAGAGAGAGAGAGAGAGAGAGAGAGAGCGAGCAAAGAACTGACAGAAACAGAGAGAGGAGGATGATGTGAAAGGTGCCCAGGCACCGCATCTTCAGGCTTCCGTCTTAAGCAGATCTTCCTGCCTCAGCTTCCTGAACCAATTCTTGCTCTAAATTAGTCCTGTCCCAGCCAGCTGTCATATCTACCTCTCTGGTCAGGACGCAGATTCTGAATGAATACTATCACGAAACAAGATCTGTGTGCAAGAGTAAACACGTGACCAACATCAGCGTGGCAAGTGGGACGCAAGGCGTGTTCTCTCCATTGCGGTTACTGCCTGAGCCCTTACCTCATCACCACGGTGGTAACTGGGTGAGACTTCATAGGCCTGCCATGAGCTAGGAGACATTCAAATAAAATCTGTATGAAGGTGGTGTCTCGCCACCAAGCTACAGCATGACCAGTTTTCTAAACTCTCTCTCCCTCTCTCTCTCTCTCTCTCTCTCTTTCCTGCACTTTCACCACCAAGCCTCAATGACACAGGTCACAGATCATCTCCACAAGGGACCCAAACCATCTGCTTGTGGTAGCCAGGAGGGGACAATGCTACAAACTGAGTTCCTCTATGGCAGCTGCAGAACCAGACCTAGCCACAGAAGCCCGTGTGCTCACCGTCCCATACCCAAGTCCTCAACCCAGCACCTCCGCGTAGTACCTGACTTGGGCACAGGGTGACTAAGGTGAGAGACGTCATGAGACAGGCCCTAGTGCGACGCAGCTGCAGACTGTACGAAAAGGTGGATTTTGGACACCATCAGCCCCAGGGACTCCACAGTAACATGAAGCCCCTTGAGACCAGGAGAAAGGTGGAAACAGGTTTCCCTTCACAGCCTCAAAGGGACCTGCCAGTGACAGCTGGATCTTGAGATTCTGGCCTCTGGAACTCCCAGGAGTCCGCACACTTCTGGCATAGGCCCCCAGCTGGGGTATCACTACAGCAGCCACAGGAAACCATGATCAAGGCCAAGCCAAGCTGCCTTGCACCCCAAGACTGGGAGCAGAAGAAAGAGAGCTTGGTTCCGCTCCTCAGGACTCCAGAAGGATGCCTCAAGGATGCCAGCCCCGGATGCCCGCAGCCCGGGACAGGCAGGTGAGCAGCCCCGTCAGCTCCACAGCCCGTCCTCAGCGCCTGCCTGCCTGCCCCTCTCTTCCAGTCTCAGGAAGAACAACACTCTGTTGCGGAGTGACGCGGAAGCTTGTCCTGGCCAACTGCTTACCAGAATCTGTTCACGATTTCTCAGACGGGAAGGATGGACTCCCAGGTGACAGGCGGCAGCCACGGTTTGTGATTTGCTTTGGTGCCGTGGCTCTTTTTCCTTACAGAGCGGAGCGGATGCTGAGTAACAAGATGGGAAGTGACGTATGGGCTCCCGCCTGTACGAGCCCTCGGGGTTGACGCAGACAGTTCACCTCTGTCACTCTGGCAAGGATGCAGTAAGCGCTGTATCCCCACAAGCCCAGCACCCACGTGATCCACCCAGCAGAGAGACTCCGGTCCAGCATCTGGGAGCACCCTGACTCTCCTCGGTCACTTCCAGGGACAGCTGACACTACTGTCTGGGGCAACTGTTTGCTGGGGCTCTGTGGGGTTTGAGTCAAAGGGAGTTACCCCCTGAGGAGGGACCACAGGAGCCCAGGGACAGCTGGGGCAACTGGAGAGATGCCAGGGTCTCCCCCTGGAGCTTGTGCCTCGCAGTTACAGGATGTCACTGGTTTTTCACTGGTACAGGGGCCATCAAAATACATGCTGAATGTTTAAGCTTTTTAAAATGCGTTTCATAAAAAACACACGGCTGTGAATCCCCTCCAAATCTTCCCCCGCACTTCAGATGCACTCATTCCACCACCTGCTACTTTCTGAGGCAGTTCCAGAAGTCCTCTGGCCTGAGTGTCGAGGTATGGTCAGAAGTACAGCGAGCGCGGCCCCAAGCGCCGTCCACCAGAACGGCAGCTCGTAGAAACACGGTGGCATGTCCATATCCTGAGTCACCGGATCTGGCACTGCACCACGCGCCGGCTCTTCCCCAAAGTCAAAGTGCCACACAAGGTAAACGTTTTCCACCAATTCAGGACATGGAAATGGCCAAGATGGTGCAATTAGAGACCCTACACCTTTAAGGGATTTCCAGACCCACTTCAGAAGGTGGCGATGTGGGTGGGGTGACCATGCTGGGAGCCAGGCAGGCATCTGGAGGGGGCTAGAGACAGCAGGTCTTTTGCTTTAACTAATTTTTAAAATTGAAGCGTTCGCCGTACTTTCAAATCACACCTCACACTGGGGTGGACCTCAGTGAGCCCCATTCTTGGCCCATGAGAAGCTTCCCCTCTAATCCATCAAATGTTCATGACTTGGAGTTGGGAGTCAGCAGTCAGTAGAGCTTCCATTAATTATACAGTAATTATTCCATAAAACCCTACTGGCCAGAAGTTACAGCTGAGAAGGGAAAGGAAATTAAATAAACCATTTTAACAGGACGTTACGCACGCCACATACATACCCTGCGTCCGCTGGATCCTTCCTACGGCAAATGGCTGGAGGAACCTTTCAGAGCTTCCTTCGGCTCCTTCACTGAAAGGCACGGAACTCTGGTGGTGGTGGTGGGGGGGCCAGGCAGCAAAGAAGGAGGCTGGCAGGAGGCCAGCCCAGCCCCGCCCCAGCAAGTTGCCAGTCTGGGCAACACCTGTCATTATTCTCATCACCCTGTGGCTGGCATGGGGGGCTAATGAGAGATCTTGCCATGCAGGCTAAGGATCTAAACAATTCACCTGTAATTAGCATATTAATGAGCTTAATATGAATCAATGCCTCTAAGCCCTTGCAAAGAATTTGATCTTTAAAAACTGAGGTATGGTTGAAAGATAAAGTGAATGCTTAATTTTTAATTTACTACAGTAAAAGAAATATTGTCAAGAAATATTTGCCATGAACCAAGCAAAAGACTGACTATAGATGAGTACCCTTCTTATGAAATGCACAAAAATAGTAACATAAAAAGGTGCCAACATGAAGGGCAGGGTAGAAAGAGAGGCGAAGGTCAGTTAGGAAAGAGGGCAAACCTCTGAAAAAGGGGTGGACACAGATGCTCAGTGATTCCCCAAATCCCATGGTTCTAATGGGTTATAGAATTTGGAATTCATGTATTTACCAAAAAAAAAGTAAAATTTTAAGTTATGTGAACTTTTTATACCAAAAAAAGGGAAAAAACATTGCCATGACCCCCCCCTCCCCCCCACTGCAGCTCCCTTACCTGTCACTGCCGCCACGCCCTGCCGGGGCTCTACAAGGCCCCTTCCCGCCTGGAGTCCTGCTGTCGGAGCTGCATGGATGCCCTGGATCAGTGCTAAGTATTTATCCTTCATGGTCACTCTGACGGTGGGGAACAGCCAGAAGCCCTGCAGTGCCAGGCCCGGGGATGGCGTGGACAAGGTCACACCATCGTGCTTTCACAAGCCACCTTCCCGAGAGGGCACAGGGTAGCAGCACGCTCCATATCTTTAAAATCACACCTCAGAAACTCAAGCAGAGGACTTCTAGAATGCTTCCGAAAGCATCAAGAGGATGTGTCTGGAGTGAGGGAAGCACTGTCAGGGGGATTGATGGTGAAGCGGCTTTTAATGTAACAAACGTATTTTAATTTAGACATCCACTGTGTATTTTCACCTTCCCTTGGTAGGTTCCCCTCCAACCCACAACAAGAACCTACACGCTATGAACACACCTATTTTTTTCTTTTTGGTATAAATCACTAACACCCACCATCCCCCAAACAGTTCCAATCACAGTAGATCTCAGACCACCAGGCTAAAAGCCACTAAGCTTCACTGTAAATTGCTTTCTGAGCTTTGCTGAAAATCCCAAGGAAAGGACAGAGGGGCAGATCTCTAGCTAGGATAAAGTTTTAATTAATCTCATGTGAAAAGTGAGTTTTTGGTAAAACCAGCAATAGGGCAGTCTCCAGGGTCCCATGCCCAGTGCAGCGGGCAGGGACAGGAGGGTGGCAGGGCCTGGGCTCCTCTGTCACCAGTGCCCTGCGCACCTCCGGCCTCCATCCGTGAGCTGCACAGAGGATCAAGGGCTGGCTGCCAGGAGGACCCAAGGTGAGAGTTCCCCATCCTTCACCTGATGGATGCGCCACGTTGGTGGAATTGACTGAGAGCTGAAAAGCTGCAATCTGTTCCAGGCTTGATGGGTTACGGTTTTCTGCCAGTACCAAAACAAGAAAAAAATCACTTTTCTGGGATCCACTCTGGCTCTACACAAACAGAAAGGCAGTTAGGAGGCTCAGAGCAGAAACAGCAGGCCATTCAGGCTTCACCACAGAAGATCTGTGCCTGTTTTCAAGAGAAAAATTCCTTTGTCCTGTGCATCTATTTTGAAAACCACTTTTTTTTTTTAAGGAAATAACACACACAAGGCACTCTTGAGAAATGTCTAAACAAAACAAAATGTATTGCACCCCTGCAATATGATCTTCACGTCAAATGGGAATTGATACACCACAAAAGACGTACTACCAAGATTCCACAATGGGGCAAGCTGCCTCTGCATCTGTCCTCCCCTCCCACGGCAATGTTTATCAGCCAACACAGCAAGACTTAGGAGTGATGTACGCGGGAAGAAGCCGCTGAGATTCGCCGGAGGCCCCGAGAGGCCCCTCTGCGGCTGGAGGACGAGCGTGGGGCCAGCCGCCCAAGGAAAGAAGGGCAGGAGGCAGGCGCACAGTGGGCCGCTGGGTCTGGCTCCGTGTGTGTGCCCAGCCTGGAACCATGCCCGGCGGATGCGAGAACATAAGCGAGCAGGTAGAGCGATGCGTACTTTCTGTACCTGCGGACACTTCACCACTGGGGACCCAGCTGAGCGGAAGCAGAGGGGCCTGTCCAGCCAGCGTTTCTGGTCTCTAACGTCATGGCTGTGGCTTGAACTCACAGGAAGACGATTTTAAAAGTTAGGCTGGGGGCGTGGCTCGACGATTAGAATGTTTAAACTAGAAAGCACAAGGTCAGGCGTTTGATTTCCCAGCACCACACAAACTGCACATGATGGTGCACACCTATAATCCACACACAAGGGAAGCTGAGACAGGAGGATTGCCCTGAGTCAAGATCAGTGTGGTTTTTCTCCAACTGCTCCAAATCTTGACCTTGTCCTGACAAGAAGATACCAATCAAATTAGAAAATAATAAACTTTTTCAAGGACTTTTAAAATTTACTAGTACTATTATTTTAGATTTTTAGCCAGAGCGGAAGTGTAGTAAAAGTATCTTCACTTTATCAAAGTGACCAGCACTCACACACCCAGCCCACAGGAGGACACCTACATCCTTTCCCCGCCACAGGCGTGCGCAGCCCCTAAAGTCAGCGGAACACACTTGGGTCAAGTCCTCTCCCCGTTCTTGGGGCTGTCATAGCTCCGTCTCTCGCCTACTTCCTTCTCACCAAACAGGCCCACAAGTGCTTGCTCCTTCTATGCCGAAACTTTTATTGAACTCTTTCCAGTTTCCACCATCCAGAAAGTTCAATTTCCCCAGCCCAGCAGCAATACATACTTGAGTAACAATTTAAGTGACATCCAAAACCAAACCTCACTGTTCACTCGATAAAACCCAATAATTACTCTGCTCTCTGAAGTCACCAGTCCTGCCCATCTGATACAAACCATCCCAAATTAGCACCTTCCCTGCCCCTCAACGCAAACGGTACCAAGTGACTCAACCCTGCCCTGTGCCAGCCCCTCCTGCCCTCCACTCTGAATGTATCACAAGACTCACTTCGGAATCGCTCTCCTGCAGCAACTTTTCACCCACCTGGTGACCCACCGTCAGTAGCTGGCTCTTCTGCCACACGGTGTAACGGGAGAGGAAGACTCTTACTTCATCTTCCTACCACTGAAAGCAGAGGGAACACACGTATCCCACTCGGCCGCTGCCCTTCAAATGCAACAATTCATGTAACAAAAACATACTTAACACCAAAGGGAAATTGAATTTTTACTGAGCCTCTGATGGTTGGAAAGGTATAAATGGAGAGCGGCAAGGTGCACACGTCATCATGAACCTTGGTGCTTTTACCCATTCAACAAACACTGGGTGAAGTTTCTACCCTGTGCCAGATGGGATTGCTAAGGGTTTGGCTCTGGTGTTAGCTATTGCACACGACCTTGCTCTTGGGTGCAGGGTTAAAGAGTGGATGCCACGCCTCTCCACCTCTAAATTTTGGGTCAAGTTTTGTTTTTACTTGTTTTTCCCAACTGATAGTTTAACAAATGAAGAAAGTTCCCCATTGACCTTCTATCAGTCCTGGTGGGTAATAAAAAAACAGTACACAGCATGATTGGGCTTCTAAATCATTTGCAGTCTTTTACAGCCCTGAACTCAAGAAAAGCAGCAATCAACAGGCTGAGGATGCTGATACATGCGACGGTAGGAATTAATCTTTGGAGAAAGCGTGCAGAAACGTTATCCGTGCAAGTTTTGCCACTGCACCTCAAAGAGCAAAATTTACAGCCAACATACGGGAGAAGGGCCCGGTTAGAACGGGAAAGGCACTAACTTGTGGGTGGACGTGTGGGGAAGGAGCCTATTTTGTCTTTTTGGCACGGAGATGGGCTAAGGAACCCATGGGGTCCTGGAACATACCACCAAGGATAAGGAGGCAACTACTGCAATAATATTTAAAGCAAAGATCTGGGGTGGACCCTTTAAAATTATGTTTCAAGAATGGAGACGGTGAGGGGATCCACAAACACTCCAAGAGCAGCTATCGCGAACTAAGCGTTCCTTCAGATGCTGTAAAGACGGGTAGGGTTCCACACCCATGTTCACTCCAGAACTCATCTCTCCGCCCATCCGTCTCAGTGGGTGGTGCTACGCACCGACCCCCCCCCCACCCCGTCCCCACCCCCCCGCCATTCTCTACGGAACCCTCCTTGTCTGGTAAGCGCGCGTGCGCGCGCGCACACACACACACACACACACCATACCCTTCCCAACCACCTCCGCTCCTGCTGTCCACACTGGCTAGCAGTCCTCCCTTCCCGCAAAAGGTATGTTTATATAATGCCACCACACCAGACACGCATTATCATGTTGCCTTTATTTTTTGCAACATACTTCTGTATTAAATACAGAATACTTAGGACATACAAAACTGTTTGTTATAAAGCAAGGTACAGATATAGGAAGCAGCCGTAACCCTTCCACTCCAACAGCCCTGGAGACGCTCACCTGCACTTTCGTTTCTGTCTGCTCCCTCCCCAACCATCCCAACAGCCAATCACTGGGCTGGACTCTGCCTTGTGTTTCTGGTACGTTCTGTCCTCTTCGCAATACTTTTCATCACATACTCGGGCTTAGGCAGTATGCGCTTTGGTTTTGTCTATTAGCTCAATCAAAGTAGTAGCATGTAGTCTCATGGAACTTGTTTTCTCATTAATATTTTCTGAGATTTGCTCTTACCTCTACGAGGCCAGCTGCAGCCCAGTCGCCTTCACAGCACACTTGGAGGGCAGACAGCTCGAACTTCCGGATCCGTCCTCCTGCACATGGAGAGATACGCCAACAGGACCAGTCCTCAGGCGGAGCTCTGCTCAGGGGGAGGGGGAATCTGCCCGGATCGTGAGGACTTCCATGGTCACGTTTGTGACATGCAGCCTTTCCATGATGATACACGGATGCTGTGTGAGTTCCCACCGACTTGGAGCATCTAGTTCAGGCCCAAATCTCTTGGAAAGCTTGCTGATGCGGCATTTCATCAATGTGGCTGTCACTCGCATTGCCCTGCTCACGAACACAGTGGAACAACTTTCTATTTCCTTATGAGCCCAAGGTGAAACGGCTAAGCCTTGTCTATTCTTTTCTTAAATAGAAACGCATTTTACGTGCTGATGACCGACGCTTCGCCGGTTACCGTGCTGTAAGTTTTTCATAATTTTTCCTTTTGTGTTGACGTCTCTTACGTTTTCGGAAGGTGTTGACAATAACCAATTTCCCTCGAGGCCAGACGGGTAACATTACTCATTGTCTTGTGCCGCCTCTGCAATCAATACAACGGGACATTCCAAGGCCAACTTACGCCCGGGCTGCTGTCTCGGCTTCTTGTTGCCGTCCACTGTTCAGAAAGCCATCTCCGTACCATGTCTGGGACAAAACTCGACATGATGTAAAACAATTTCCCTGACTATTCCTGCTGGACCTACGCACTTGTACACAACGTAACCACAGGAACTGGAACTGGTCCCGCAGCTCAATTTGGGGAGCGCCGGCGACTTCCTCACCTTCAGCGTCTCTATCTGTGAACCTGCCACGTGGCACCCGTCCCTCCTTTGCTGCTCCACATCTACCCTTCAGGTTCTAAAGGAGGCCTCCGCCTTCCCTAACTGTGTCCCCCACCATCCTAACAGTAAGGTGAGGTATTCTGAGGTAACTGTACTGGCCCAAGAAAAACACAGCATCGCTGAGTGTGAGGTATGCAGCTCAGATGCACAGGAGCGCTGCCCTTTGTTACTGATCACATAGAGACTGAAGACACGTGGTGATGGCCTGGTCTGATACACACCTGAGCGAGGCAACTACATGACCTCTGGAGGAGCTGGGCACAGAGTGACCTGGAGCAATCAAATGGTAGAGATCACCACTGAAGTGGTGCTGACTATAAAGGCAACTTGGTAAGTATTAAACGAAATCAGAAACTACTCAGATAAATAAACTATTCAGAAAAAGCACCTGAGAGTACTTGAAGGGAATCTTTGTCACAGAAGAACATCTTTAAGCCTAAATAATCTTCCTATTACATATTACAAAACCAGAAAGAAGTCCTCCACCTCAGTGGCTCAGGACACCAAGTACCAGGGCCTGCGATGTCCACTGATGGTAAATGTACCTACCCAAAGAAAGGATCGGATTCTCTTCCGGGCAAGCCATTCTGGAAAGGTAAGCCCCTCTGCAAGTATGCGCCAGGTGACACTGGCGACGCAGGTGATCGTGTCCCTAGCATGCTGGCCTCCTCCGCCCCTCCAACATGGCCCACACGTGGCTGACCTCACTGCTTGCAGCAAGGGCAGCTAACCGCAAGAGAGCAGGGAGGGGGCTTGGCTCCCACAAAATGAACTGACCCAGCCATTTCTTTCATATCCACCTTAAAAAGAGCTCCAGTCCTAGAAGGAGGCCTGGATATTCAGCAGACACCTTGTTAACTGTCCTACAATCACAAGGCTCAGTCCACGCATCTCCTAGGTGAGACAGAAACCAGTGTCACTACTCCACTTTACCCACAAAAATAAAGTGTTGGGGAAAGCCTACGTAATTATGGCAAACAGCAATTAAGTGGCAAAAACTGACACTAGAACCCATGAACGTCGTACTCAAGGCCACGGCTCTTAATCATCTTCCCCAAATAATCGGGAACAAGTCCGTGTGCTATTTCCAAATTGCAGGGGCTTGAAGTCGGAGAAGTGTCCAAAGAGAAGCCCCGGGCAGCGCCAGCCCTCGAGAGTCAAGTGCAGCTCGGCTCTGGCAACAGCGTGCGGACGTCACACACGGTGACATCCTCCTTTCTCCTCAGACGAGGAATTTCAGAATCATGGGAGGAGACAGAAGCTCAGGTACCGTGACTGACTGCGTCTGGCCACAGCAGGGCTGCGGCTGGAGTCTTGTGACAGGCCAGCAGCGAGAGTAGGCCTTCTGCCAGGAGGTCCGCAACTTTCGGTCGAACCTTGGAAAACAAGGTCTTCAGAGAGGCACTTCCCTTTCTTCCCTGCAGTCTACTGCTGGAACCATTTGGACTAAAATGCCCGCTTCTCACGGTGGCCCTCTGCCACAGAGTCACATTTCTCTGTATGATTCTCTACTCAGCTGCATTTTATTTCTAGGAGGGGAAAAAAGAGGAGTGCCCTCCCGCATCCTAGGTAAAAATGGCAAAAAGCAAGTGACTTGCTTTGCAATTCCAAGACCTGTCTCCAACTTAGGACCATTCCCAGGGGACAAGGGGTGGCAGGGAGCCTCACGGCTTCTCATTCAAGGTCCCCAGGATCACAGGAAGTCCTGCTCCTCACAACCTCACAGAACAGTGTCCCAAAGCAGAAGCAGGGCCGCGCGAAGCAGAAGCACACAGGCCTTCTGTTATTTTTAAGGCTCCTTGGCGCACATCTCCTCGAGGTCAGCAAGCGTAGGAAGGTGAATTAATCTGTATCATATCCCAAAATGGGTCCCAGCCACTTCTCCACCTCAGCCACAGCCATGTTCTTCCTCAAAGCATAGTCCTCGATCTGCAAAAGACAGAGAAGTACCTGCTACAGGCCAATGCCAGGCCCAGGCAGCCCACTCCCACTCCCAAGGGTTCCGCCAGGGAACACAACACACCTGCCCTTTTCCAGCCTTAAAAGTACATGTCAAGGAGCGTGAAGGTGGACATCAGCCTGACTGCTCTTACTCTCTGGGCAGAGGACAGCATGTGGGCAGACCCACCGCTGCCTAGAAGTGACTGTGGTGTATGGTGGTTGGGGAGAGCCAGACTTGTGCTAACCGGTAGGCTGAGATCAAATTAAGACTCTAACCGAGTCCATGTCCTCAACCTGCCTTTCACTTTATTCTCATTCACATCTGAAATCAAGTAGGGTCTCGAGTTCTGCTCTCAAAACAAGACAGGCAGCCAGGGAGGCACACACCTACCTGATCTTTGGCAATTTTCCCCACAGCAAAGTATCTAGACTTCGAGTTGGAGAAGTAGAGGCCAGATACTGCGGAGGCCGGCGCCATGGCCAAGGACTCTGTTAACCGGATGCCTACAGAGAGCAACGTGGAATGCCCATTACTCAGGGACCAGTATGGGGAAGTGGGCACAGCACTGAACAGACAACCGTGGGACCAGTGAGTGATGGGAAACTCCTGCACAGAGCAGACCAGAGGCACAGCTGTGTCCAGGTGAGTCTTGCAAATCCCTGCCAGGCGGAAAAGCCAACTCAGCACACAGAGAACTCCTCTAACCATGTGGGACAGGCCTAGCAAACCCCTGGGCTCTTCCCGGGTCACCCAGGATCAGCGCAGAGGTACCACTCGCTCCTGAGCCTGGGGCTGCTCTGCGGTGTTTGCCCTGCGGGTTGGGAGACCATCTGAAGGGACTGCCACAGAGGCTCTGTGACACAGAGGGTGACCAGCAGATGGTGCCAGTGAAGAATGGATCCCCAACAGCCCTGGGAGGAAAGTGACACTTCCTCCTAGAACCTGGAAAGATTCCCACTCCAGCCACTCCTGGACCAGAAAAAGATCCACCCACGGTGACTGCTTTGCAGAAGGCCACCAGACTAATTTTGAGAAACAGACCCACACCCAGGTCTCCTGAGTCCTAGGATCAACTGTCCTTTCTGCTGAGCCAGATCCGACTCAAGCCACAGGTCCTCACCAAAATATACCTCGAGTCTGTCAGCCATGACAGCACACTCTGGGTAATTCCACTGAAGACTGAACCAAGCCAGGGTCAAGTCAACCACAGAATACACACTAAGGACTGGAACCTGATAAGGGCAGAACAACATGGCCACAGACCCAAACCCAACTCTAACCAAGGCCACGGCTGCTGAGGCCATGTGCCCGGGCCTACATCCAAGAGGGCTAAGGCCAACTTCTCCCTTTCAACTGCATGAGTCAGGCCACAGACAAAGCACGACATGCAACAAGGTTTGGTTACAGAAACGTCTAACTAACCGTTGGTAAGGAGCAGAAAGGAAGACAGGTGGGAGCAGAAGGAAAGCCTGGGAGGCGGAGGCAGCCAGCAGGTGGCAGGCGGGAGTCTTACTGGACAGAGGGGGAAAGGCACCACCACATCACGATACAAACCCGCGAGAGGCCCGGAGAGCGACAGCCCGCTGCAGTCTCCCCAGGACACGTCAAAGGAGAAACTGAACCTCGTGAATGCAAACAGGGACAAAGCGATACAACACAGCAGGATGAGAGCAGCACGCAGAGTAAAGAGCAGGAGGTGCGGCACGCGGGGTCACACACGGCCCTCCACGGCTCACAGATCTTTCACCCTAAGCACCACCATGCTGCAGATGAGGAAGGACAGGCGCCCGCAGCTGCACACACCTGTGCACTGCTCGATGCTGGCCAAGGTCCACATGGTGAGCTTCTCCGTGTGGTCGGGCTGGCTGGGGTACCCAGGGGCTGGCCGGATGCCCTCGTACCGAAGGCGGCGCAGGTCCGCCACGCCCAGCTGCTCATCGTCGCAGTATGCCCAGAGCTCTCTGCGGACCCTCTCGTGCAGCTCCTCGGCGAAGGCCTGGACCCAGAGCAGAGCGCACTCAGCGGAGGCAGCTCATGGCACCCTCGGCTACCACACCCGAACCACAGTCACAGAGAACAGTAGCCCTCACCATGCCCACAGCGGGGGTGAACTTGGCAAGAGAGAGGACCAACTGGTATTTTCACTGGCTACTCAAAGGTGCCTGGATCCTGAGGCGTCAAATTTAATGATTTAAGGATTCCAGATCTTTTAACCTAAGTGTTTCCCTCAAGGTCAGGCCACAGCCCCTGAACCAGGAACAGCAGGGACCCGAGCTGTGCGCTCTCCTAAGCTCGCTGCAGAGAAGGGGACAGGCCACGCTCAGGCTGGCCACGATCAGCAAAGATGAAGAATCTACAACGACGCCAATGTTAGGATGAGGACTCTGAGACAAGTAGCAGGGGCGGGACGGGGGCCGGGGGAGTGGCGGTGCAGGGTCCTCAAGAAACAGTATGTCACAGCAAGTGAGGGAGATACTGGGGACAGGCAAGAGGCCAAGGTCCTGAGGGGAACAGCCACCTAAGCGCCACTGCAGGCCGTTCTCTGCCCAAAGGGCACTTTATGAAAGCTTTCTGGGGGATATGTGACCTCGTACCGTGGGTAACAAATGACAAGGCCACAGGTATCTGACTCAGAGAAGATATGGATTCAAGTGGCCAGCGAGTTCTGACATCAACAAGGGATGTCCACAGTGCCCGGGCATGCCCCCACCTCCTCACCTCAGCCAGCCGGTCCCCTAGTGCCTTGGCCATGATACTGCTGTAGTCATCACCACTGTCCTCAAAGGCCTTGCTCAGCTCTTCCACCCCAAAGCAGGCGACAGCAAACAGGCCCAGGTAGTCTTGGATGCCGGAGTGCAGGGGTGCCACAAAGTCAGAGAGGCAGTGGTAGGGGTCTGTGCTGGCAGAGTCCTTCTCGGCCTGAAACCCAAGCCGCAGGCCAAGTCAGCATGAATGCGGCACAGCACACAGGGTGCAAACTGGTACTACAAGGGAATGGTAGCCTGGTGACACCAGGATGTCTGTCTGTTCTTGGAAAAGAGCCTGACATACAGGTAATAAATACCTGTTCAATAAGCAAACAGCCACTGTGGTTTGAGTACATGACCCAAAGTTCACATGTTCCTCGATGCAGCAGTACTGGGAGCTGGGGCCTCGTGGGGAGTGCCGGGATCAAGGAGTGAAGCCCTCACAGATGAAGGTGAGGCCGCGGCCTCTTTCCTGCGGGGACAGGCTAGCTACGGCTGCAGTGCAGCCCCTTCTCTCCTCTTCTGACTGCAGCACGTTACACAGCAGCACCGGCTCCCACCAGACTGGGCTGCTTGCCCTGGAACTTCCCAGAACCATGAACCAAGATGAGCTTTCCTCTTCACAGGTAACCCAGTGTATCAGTCGACTTGTCATATCAACCAGGGGAAAAGGTGTATTGTGGCTCATGGTTTCAGCCCTCAGTCACCAGGTGTAGGCTTCACACCTGAGGCAAGTGCTATGGTTTGGGTCTCAAATGTCCCCGAAAAGCCTCATGTATTTGGAATTTGTTACTGGGAGGCAGAGCTTGGCCCATCAGCTGTTCTCTACTGACAGAAGCCAGAGAGGAAAACACACTCCAGCAGAACAGAATGCCAGGTCACAGCCCCACAGTACCTCCTAAGGGCTGGGCACCAGCGCCTGCTCAGAACAGAAGGCTCCCGGAGTACCAGAGCACCGCAGCCAGGACTCGGGCAGTGTGCTGCAGTCACTGAGCCCGAGTGCACACAGTGAAGGACGTGCCCGCCCTGCTAACTCTTTCTTACTGCCTAACGCCTCAAGTTTGAGAATCCCTTTAGACGTCACAGTCAAAACACACATCACTATAAATTCTATCATAGTTGCAATTGAAGGCAGCATTATCACTTTTAAATGACTTAGACTAGTAGTAGAACTGAAAGAGAAATACATTACAAATATCAACTGTGTCGATGCTGCTGAGTTCTGGCTCTGGATCTTGATTAGGACAGCTACTGCTTATAGAAGCTAACGAGACATGCATGAAACACAGGTGTTTGAGATGAGGCATGAGAGGGACCTGGGCTAAGGGGAGCCCGTCCAGGCACACTGAAGAGGGCCAGTGCAGCAGGGCAGTCAGCTGTGCCCACGGCAGGGTTTGCCCCCAGCACAGAGCTAAGCACCGCCTCCCTCACCTCTACCGACCCTGCGTGAAGCAGGCCACTGACTGCCAGACTGTGTGGAAGCTAGGTATGAAGGCCTGTGAGCAGCCCCTGGGGCCCTGGGGCAAGGTGGCCACTCTGATGGTCAGCCTGAGAAAGGGAGTCCCTGGAGCCTACTTAGGGATTGCACTGCTTAACAAGTAAAAGATGACCAAGACACAGGACATCTGTGTGCGACTGTGAGCAATGCTCCTCGATGTGTGTGGCAGTGGGCAAGACTCCTGCTGGTGTCTTCTGCCACAGCCGTCACAAAGGCCTGGGGCTCAACCTGAGAGTCGCCATTTGGGGTGGGGTGGGGTCAGTTCTAGCAACTGGAGGAAGCTCAGCTTTCTCACATGTCTGTCGAGTGCCTACACCCAACAGCACAGGCAGTGCACCGCTGCCCACATTCCTCCATACCTGCTGCCTCAGCCCATGGAAGGTGGCGATGGGCTCTGCAGTCGGGGGCACTGAGTCCTCCGCATACAGGTGGATGTCGTCCTGCACGCTCTGCGCTCGCCAGAACCCAACCACGCCGCGGGCCTGGAGCTTCTTCTCACTGATCAGCACATTCAGCATGTTCTGGGCATCGTCGTAAACCTTTTTGGCCTCTTCACCTATTAGGACAATGTAACACAAATCCACTTGAAGGTCCAATCACAGCCAGCAAGGAACGGTCTGCAGCCCCTGCCCCTTCTCAGTCACCACACCCCACGCTCCCTGCCCCCTCGGAGGCTCAGGTTTGCACAGGCACAGTGGGCAGGAACGACCAGGGGCTGCTGGTCTCACTGCTTCAGGACCAGCTCAAGTCACTTCCATTTTCCACATAATGAGAGGCTGGGACCAAAGCTGAGGCTCCTCCTGACCTCTGTCATGCAGAGGGTGAGAGCAGGCTAGTTCCTGACTCAGTGACCCACAGAGCCCACTCACGGACTATGCCAGGGCCAAGTCCTGCAGGCACAAGGGAGTCCTTGCAGACCTCCTGAGGCACAGGTCAGACGTGCAAACCAGGGCACCAAGTCGCCGACTCACCCGCCTCGCTACCTTACCACCCATGGCCGCTCTCCTCCCCATGTTGTGGCAGAAGGGAGTCCTTGTGGTCACACAGGCACAGGTCTCTGCGGTCTTACACGCTGCCTCTTCTGCTTGTAAACACCTTTTCTTCTGAGCCACCCATCCCAGCCCAGCCTCAGCCACTAGCACTGAACCTCCAAGAAGTAATCCAAATACCAGCTCTTCTGAGCAGCCCGCCTAGCCCGCTCAAGCTCTGGGCTCTGGCTCCTTCTCCTGGGTGTCGAGGAAGCCCGGCCTGACTGCCTGAGGTCTCCTCGCTCCTCTTCTTGTGTGCTCGGGAGCCCGGGCGGGCCACAGCAGGAGCCCAGCACACACCCTGTACTGACAGCCGAGCCAGCTGACTGGGGACCTGGCGGCAGGGACCGCTGTCTTCTCTTGTTCACCCTGGTGCCCAGCACAGAGCCCGGCACGTAAGCGATGTCGCTAAGTGCTCATGGAGGAAGGAGCACGTGAGCTGCCAAAGCCGGCGTAACAGGAGCTGACTGCGCCCTGTGAGGCCGTCTGAACGGGGAGCAGGTGAACTAACCACACAGTCCCTTGTCCCCGCCCACATCCCCGACGTCGCCCAGGAGGGACTCCCTGAACCAACCTACTGTCCTGTCACTGAAGATCTTGGGAAACCCTCGATTCGGGTACTTGCCGCGGAGCTGCCACACATCAAAGAACGGCTTCCAGTCGATGTAGGGCACCAGCTTCTGCAGGTCGTAGTCTTCGAAGACCTGGGTCCCCAGGAAGGAGGGCTTCACTGCGCGAGAGGGGCGGAGTCAGCACCGGCGAGCCCCTCGTGTGGCACCCGGCTTAAGCCTCCTCCCAGATTCTCCCGCTCTGCGGCCTCCCTCCTGTCCCCATGGGCGTTGTCTCACAGAGACAGAACTTTCAAATGACTCTGTGCTGCTTCTTCACCCTGCTTCCCTGCAGCTGTGTGACCACAGCGCTCCGGTACTCCACCCTCAACCCTCCCACTCCCCCCCAACCCAGAGGAAACAAAGGCTCGGGCAGATCATCACAGAGAGGAGTAAAGACAATATAAAATAAAAGTCCCCCCAGAAACACAGGTGCACAGAGCAACACCGTACAAGCCACAGGCATGAAGCCATATTCGTACTTCCCAGTGACACACAGGTCTACGGTGTAAGGACCCACATGGAGTGGGAGCCCCACGCCCAGCACTGTGGCTACCCCCCGACCCCAGCCCCAGGGAGGACGCCACTCCACAATGCTGTAGGCAAGTTATTTCCCTCCGGAGCCGAGGGGACACATGGCTTGATGTGTCCCTTATATAGAACATATCATAATCACAATGCTCAAGACCTCACAGACAGACGGCAAGGCAGGCTTTCTGGCAGCAAAATGTTCCAGTCCAAGATATGACCAAGCCACAGTCCCAGGGGATGACCTTCTCACGTCCCTGTGACTAAGGTTCAGAGGACTTCCTGCTGCACCCAGCACAATGCTCTGGGAGAGCTCAGTCCTGGGACACTGTCCTCTGACAGAAGTGGGGGATGAGAGCCCGGGAGAAAAGCAGGAACAGCAATCTGTGCCTCCTCGCATGCGCACCGGGACCCTGTCCCATCAACTTCCTCCTCGGCAGGACAGCTCCTGCTTTGCAAATACTCTACTAGGTCACTGAGTTTGGTAACCACCAAAAAACTGAAAAGACATGACCACAGGATCCTGAGCAGGGTGGCCTCCTGCCAGGGAGGTGGGGTGAGAAGGGATAGGGCCACTCTTGCCCCACAGTGACAGCCAGGGTTCAAAGGCTACCTCGGGCTCTACCACCAGGCCGTGAGGAAACACCTTCTTTCTACCACAGCCACCTCCTGTAGCCCCCAGCTCTACGCTGTCCTCAAAACACCCAGCAGGCCCAACCTGGGAGCCACACAGGCCTCAGACAGCAGGGCAGAACACGGCCGGGGCAAAAGTGGCCATGCGGAACATGACCCCATACAGGGCTATTGCTTGCAAAACGCAAAATATGTTTTGGATGTGTGGTGTGGTCAAAACTAGACCTGCCCTAGCGCTGTCACCTCAAATTCACAGTGAGAAATAAACAGCCAGTGGGCACGGGGGCACATCCACAATCCCAGCAGAGGCAGGAAGGCTTTGAGTCCAAGGCCCGTCTGAGCACACAACAAGACCTGGCTCAACCCCCAAAAAAGACGGAGAGCAGGGAATCGGGGTACAGCTACGCAGCCATTTCTGCTTCCTCAAAGCTTCTCACACATCTTATTTTATCCTTGTGGCATTTCCAGAGAACAATCCCCTTTTTTATACACTAGAAACTCTCCAATGGGGCAGGGGGACAGACACTCAAGGTCTCTCGGGGAGCCAGAGCCAGGAGCTACGCTGGACAGCCTCCAGGCTCGCTCCACTAACCCCACTGACTGCAGCAGGAACGAAATTAGAACTGGCACACCTACATAGCCACCGTCATCCTCTCACTCTGCCGGGCACGTGCAGAGCTCAGCTGTCGTGAGCAGCGGAGGCAGGTGAGAAGATGCGAACTCACGTCAGATAGCCCTGTTCACCCTTCTTGGTTTTGCATGTGGACCTCCTGCCTCTCTGAGCCTGTCAAAATACCTTCCACGTTTTATTCCCTCGTGAACACCCCGAAGGGTAGCAAGAAATAGAAAATGAGGAGAAACCAAAGAAAAGAGATGAAAAGGGAAGCGTGCAGAGAGACAGTGTCCAGGCGAATGTAACAGGGATCCAGCTTTGGTGCGTGTGCTCGAGAATGTGGCCACAAAGGCATTTTCTCAGTGGAGAAATACCCTCGTCCTCAGCCTGGCTCAGGGAAGGACAAATCTGGGGTGGGCCCAGCAGCCTTATGTTGGCCCCGGAAGCCGTCCCTTCACACTGGCACGGAGACAGCAAGCACCCACACTCGTCACAGAGCTGCCTGAAGAGGTGGAGCCCAGCATGCGAGAGGCGTTCCTTCAGTGGTACTTGGTCACTCGCCTGTCAGCCACCAGGGCCACTATGATTACACATGACTGACAGTTCCTAGCTGCCACTCTGAACAGCCACATAACTGATCACTTCAGTGATCACAGCCTGTCCCCAGATGGCAGCCACACAGACCTGGCGGAGGCTCAGACAGCCAATCGATGTGGAATCCATGTTTTCTGGCTTGACTTAAAGGTAAGTATTTCCTTTCCTGTTGGGAAGAAGAGCTATTTAGCCAGACTGCTGGCATTCCCACCTCGCCCACATCACAGCCAAGAGAGCAGCACAGGAGCTTTGCAGGGAGCAAGTACTCCCGGTGAAAATCTTCCTCCTACAAAGCTCTGCCTGTCCCGGTGGCTTCACCATGGCAGCAGCAATGGCAACAGTGGAGGGCATGAACACCCAGGAGTTAGGAGGGGCACTGAAGGCCAGTTAGCAGGCCAGTGCTTCCCCAGTCCCCACACCCGGAGATGCTGGCCTGCCACCAGCTACTGCGAGGGCCGCAACCCAGGACCACGGACCGTCTGCTGTGGGCAAACCTAGAGAGGACAGCGTGCACAGCGTCCAGGGCTTGCCAGCGCTCAGAGACCAATGGCTGTCTTGTCTTCGTGACGTCTATTCTCTGAGTTCACATTCCAAGTGGCTCCCCAAGTGCCCCAACAAGAGCCCAGGAGGCAAACGCCCAGGGAAGGAGCTCTCCCTGTGGCTCCAGCAGGGCGACCACGGACTCCCTGACACCAACAGCCCTGACACACACCTGCCGCACACACAGGGGGCCTGCACCTCAGTGATCCCAGCTAAGGCCTCCATTTCCCTGTGCCCTCAGGTACAGGATGAGGGAGCGTCACCTAGGGACACACTGAGCTCTGGCTTCCCTGCTGGGTTTGAGCTCATGGTTTATTCACTCTCCTCACCCTGGCGCCTGGCACAGCACCTAACGCCCCCAAGGCCCAGTGCACTGCGTTTGCTGAAAGCATAAAATTCACTTCAGTGAAACCAAAAATGATCAGGAACTTAGACACCAAAGCAATCTGACTTGGACTAGGAAACAGGACTTGTGTGAAAGGACCTAAGCCTTTAACCTTCTCAAAATGGTAAATAAATCACATTAAAAACTACAGATCTGTTTGTTGCCCCAAGGAGGAAAGATCAGTTGCTATCACTTACCTTGAGAGACTCATAGTGTTCCTGTCTAATATCTTCATATTCTTCCGTGATTTCCTCAAAGTACTCATCCTTCAGATTTTCATCTAACAGCTGAGAACACTGGAAGGAGAGATACAGCTCAATAACCACAGAGCAGCAGCAGGAGACAGAACACACTCTGCCCCGCAACACCGCCCTCACGCAGCCACCAACCACCACCCGTCCCTGCCCCACCCACCACACAGCCTCCAGCAGGGGGCACAATAGGGGGAAAGGGGGCTTCGGGCAGGCGGGTGGCGATGGAAATCCAGGGCGTACCAAAGGAAGGCCTGGCCCAGGATGGCTGCCGGGAGACAGCCAGGAGATGCCCACCAGGCTAAGCAGGAGTTTACGGCAACAATGTGACTGACAGTGGGGGCTCCGGCCCTGGATGTATATATGACCTTAGGAAGGTTTCAGGTCTGGGCCACTAAGGTCAGACATGTAGCCATTCTGGGCTTAGGTGACTGACTCCCAATAAAAAGCCAGTGAGCCTCCTGGTTGGCCACACTCCGGTGGAAGAGGGCAGCACCATATGCATGACCCTACGGGGCACACAGGAAGCCTATGCCTGTCTTCCTAGACTCAGGTCTATGTGCATTCTGTCTTGACTGATTTTAAGCTGCCTCTTTTCACAGTAATAAACATCGGCTATATGTGTCTTCGAGCTCTGTGGGTCCATCTAGTGAACCACTGAGCCTGCAGGGACTGCCTGAGGGCCCGACATATTGCGCTAACACCCTTCTTCAGTGTGTTACAGACATCCCATTCACCGCTCACTGCCAACTCTTAGTACTGGTTGCTTTAGTACCTGCCCAGCATTTGTACCTGCCTGCCTTACTAGGGGACGAGCCCACAGCAGCTGGGACGAGTGACCACCTTCCCGACCCTGGTACCCAAGCCTGCGCCCACAATATACAGGATGTTCAATGAAGGAGTAGGCTGTACTTCCCGGTCCACCGTGAGCTTTTACCAAAACACAAGAGGAAACCAATAATTTATGAAAATGTGAGGTTACTTATTAAATAGTAAAACTGGGATCAGATACTATTATTTATAATTATGATTATGACGTTGGTAGAAGAAAGCTATCATCAAAGCTTAAAATTCAGCTATAAAAAAAGAAAAACTGTTGCTATTGATTAGAAATTGAAAAACACAGCACTGCTCCTCCCCCAGTGTCCCTCACTCCCCCACCCCAATTCCCCACCATAACAGAGAAAGGCAGGGAAGGTCAGCACCTCTGCCTGAAACTGAGGAAGTCAGACTGGCTGACAGCTCAAGTGCCTCCTGGCTTAAAAATTTGAGATTCTATGTGAGTTTTCTAAGTGTTAACAATCCAGTCCCCTCTGACCTCGAACAAGACAAAATCACTTACCACAAGGAATAAATTCAGAGAAGGCCACTGAGGCAGGCCTGCAACAGAGCTCCTGTCTCGCACAAAGAGACTCGGGGCCTTGCCCTCCGCAGTGCTTTCGCTGGTGAGCGATGCCTCCAGGCCCTTTTAAGGTCACTTTTTTTTTCTTTTTAAGAGTAATTTATTATCTAACAAACTGGTAGATTGTGTACATGTATGTGTGTGTGTTTGTGTGAGGCTGGGAATGAAATTCATGGCCCTAAACATGTGCTCTACCACAAGGCCACCTTTGGTAGGCTAACAGGTTGTTGTTTGAATCCCACATTCCTTTTAACTCTGCCAACAGGAGTGTCATTTCTGGGCTGGAGGAAGAGCACAGCGGTTAGAGCACTTTCCAAGCATGCACAAGGCCCTGAGTTCGATTCTCCAGCACCACAGAAGCCAGGTGTGGTGGAGCACGCCTGTGATCCCAGCACTTGGGAGCCTGTGGCAAGAAGACTGCTGTGAGTTCAAGGCCAGCCTGAGCTACAGAGTGACTTCTAAACCAGCCTGGACTACAGAGTGAGATGCTGTCCAGCAGGGCAGAAGGCACGGGACCTGCCCGAGGAGGCACAGCCTTCCGGCAGGACAGACGCTGCGGGGGAACCCACAGGCCCCAGGCTGCTTGCTCTCTCACATCCCTTTAGTAGAGATGGACCAGAACAAACAGGCTTCAGGTTAACATCAAGCTCCTGACGCTTCCTTTGTTCTCCCCTTGCAGCACATCAGAAGGAAACCAGGAGGCCCACGCTTACCACCACCACACTCTTGGAGGCGTCCAGGACATGGATCACAGGCGCGCTGTACCGTGGAGCGATTTTGACGGCCGTGTGGGTTCTGAAAAGGGTCAGGGAGAAACGCATAGCCCATCAGCGCCAAGAGTTCCCACACAAACTGCTTGCTCAGACCCATCGAGGATAACTTGTACAGTGCTTCTACGGTGTTTTCCAGAGACAGATTTCGATGTGCCTACTTATGAACACTGAATTTCAAGTTTCCCTTAAAAAGCAAGAATGACACCTTCTCTGTCCCAAGACAGGGAGAGCCAGGACAGAAGGACATGAGCTAAGAGGCCCAGGTACACGGATGCCTGAGAAAGAGGGAGAACGACTGGCCCTCAACTCTCTGCCAACAAGGGAGCAGCCACGTCCCCATGCTCATCAGCAGCCCAAGTGGACTACGGGAAGGCCCAACCCAGGCGACCCCCTCGGCTTTCATCACTGTCGAGTGCAGACCCCTCCTCCAAATGCGCTGGGGCTCCCGCCAGGGCGCTGGGGACTGCTCAGAGGACGCAGGACATGCGGTCCAGTTGCCACTCCCCCTGTAGGAAGACTCCTTGACCCTACCACCTTCTGCACTTGTAGTGAAGAAACCCATACCTGAAATTCAACACAAAATAACACAGAGGTGAAAGCAACAAAACATTTCAGGCGAAGATCGGCTCGGCCCATCTTTTAATCCTTAAAATTACCCAGTTAGCTGAAGGCTGAAACAAATTGCTCCCTTGCTGCTGGCTGTCTATATCCACAGCACAGTCTGCACATCTGCTACTGCATGATAGCACTCGACAAATTACAGCGAGAACCGCAGCACACACGGCCCTCTGCCCTGGCAAAGGTGGGCCTCAGGGCGGGAACGGCAGATTGGTCCGATTTGCTCAGAAAAGAGGTTGTGGTAGCTGCAGTTCCCACTGGTGGATTCCACTGTTTCTGCCCCTCACCAGTCTGGGTGCTTTTATGTTCTTTTCCCCAGCAAAAGTCCACTTTGGTTTAGAACATTACTGTGAATATGCTGTTACATAAGAAAGAAACCAAGTAGCAAGACACTGCGTTCACAGCAATTCAACATTTAAAACACCACCTCTGCACCCAGGAACTGCCCACACAAGCATCCTGATAGCTAGGATCCCACATACCCAGGAGACCACAGTGGCGGGCAGCACCAGCACAGGCATCCAGGGGCTGAAGGGGCTAAGGGTGGGAGGGAGAGGCTGCATTCTTTTCTTCATCTGATGTGGTCCAGCACAGTTTACTCAGGGAATCTTTACAGCCCACACGGTGTCAAAGGTGCCATGTATGTAATCCCAGCACTCCGGGAGCCTGAGGCAGGAGCACTGTAAGTGGGAGCCCAGGCTAGGCAAAACAGCTGCTAGTAAGACCCTGCCTCACAAAAATGGAAAATGTTTGAGGATGTAACTCAGTGTCAAGGCCTTGGGTCATCTCAAGTATACAAAAAAAAAAGAGTAACATCTTTGTGCAAAAGCTTTTGTAGGCTTCTCCAAGAAGGCTCCGAAAACACACGGATGAGACAGGAGCCTGACCCTTTGCTGTTCCCGCTTCCGAGAGCACCTGCCTGTGTGAGTGGGAAGCCTCTTAAAGGGACGGGCTGCAAAAGGCCCCTCCAGCAGGAGCCACCAGAGCAGTGGGGCAGACCCCACGGCTTCCTGAGTACCCAGCTCACAGAGGTGAAACTGTGCATATCTTGGGGGATCCTGGGAGGAGGTAAATTTTCAAACGGTAGGAAAAGCTATAAAGAAAAATCTACCCCCAAATCTCCAAATAGCCCAACTCACACTAAGCTTGCTCCTGCCCGAGTGCAGGCTCCTGGAGTGTATGAGGACATGGGCACATACTCTGCAAAGAAGCACCACCCAGATTTTCAAATCAACAGAATTAACCTAGCACCAAGGGTTCCCAGTAATGCTGGCCAGTTCTGTCTCTGATTACCGTCTGGACAAGGGCACTAAGAAGAAACTGATGGACTCCACCATAGAAAACCAGCAAAGTGCTGCTTCATGATACAACAACTGACAAAGTCAGATGGCCAGGGCATGAAGCCCGACTCTGCAGAGCTGCCCAGTGCCCTGGTTTCCCCATGAAATGTGGCACTGATCCCACTGTCTTCCCTATAGGCGTCTACGTATGCAAGTTCTCCAGCAGAAGACTTCTACAGAAGCCTCAAACCCTGCCTCTGCCAAGTCCCTGGCCGACACCGGAGCCCACTAGTCACCTCCTGCACTTGTCCACTGGGCACAGCGGTGGTAACCTCGGGAGACTTAGTTCTAACACTCTGAGTAAGAACTATTCTAGATTTAATCAAAGGTCTTACATAAATGCAGCAGGACCAAATTCTTCAAATTTAATGAGAAAAATGTAAGAAAGGCAAAATAAAGCTGGGAAAATTAAGGTGGCACCTGGAGTAAGATAGTAGATAAAATTCATTTCATGAAATTCTAAACACAGGCCTCAGTTCTCAGCTTCCTGTGGGCAATGCAAAGAAGAAAACCAAATCTCACATCTGTGATTTAGCCTTTATCTGCTAGCCATTAAGGAAAGACACACTTGTAACATTATGACAGAGCGCTGTCCTTGTCTTATATGTGACACTGAACATCTGTATCACAAATAGGGGCTGGAGGAATGGCTCAGCGGTTAAACCTTGCCTAGCAAGCGCTAAGTCAAGTGCTAAGTACCCGAGTTCAATTCCCCAGCACCACATAAGCTGGGCGTGGCAGCTCACGCCTGTAATCCCAGCACCCCAGCGCTCGGGAGGCTGAGACAGGAGAGGCTGGTCCCGAGCTCACTATGGATCCGAGGCTGGCCTTGGATTGACAGCAATCCTCCTGTCTCAGCCTACCGAATGCTAGGGTGCCGGGATTACAGGCATGCACCACCAGGCCCAGCTTATGTGGTGCTGAGGAATCAAACTTGGGTACTTAGCACTTGACTCAGTGATTGCTAGGCAAGCGCTTTAACTGTTGAGCCATTCCTCCAGGCCCTGCACCCATCTTCGGCCCCAAATCCTTAATATCCTTTCAGCGTCCCCAAGGACCCTCCCTGATAATCTTAACCCCCTTGAACCTACTAGGGGCCCAAGTCCAATTCTGCTCCTATGACTCCGGGCCATTGATACCTGAAAAGGCCAGGTGCTTGTGTCCTCAGATATCTGTTCTCAGGAAGACCCAGAAATTCAGAGCTCCCACCTGTCCAAATGCAGTGAGCAAGGGACAGAAGTGAGTCATCCTTGAGTGCTCAGTGGGACCAAGGAAATGGCCAGGGTCTCAGGAGGGGCTTCTGAAACATTCAGACTCCAACAGTCTCCAGCTGGGCAGGCTCTATGAGCAAATGGTTTTCTTCCTTAGATGAAGAAGGTGTTAACAGCAAATAAAGACTCTGAAATTCAGACTTCATAAAAACTAAGAAGTCTGTGATTCAAAGACCCCAGCAAGACAGTAAAAGGCAAGCAGGAGTGGAAGAATCCGTGTGTTATTTCTGATGAAGAACTCTGACTCCAAATCATTATGAGTAAAGCAAAACATAAAGTTTTAGAGAATGGACATGATCTCCACATGGTCAACATATATGTGAACAGGTTGTTCTACATCACCAATCAGCAGGGAAACACAAGCGACCGCCACACCGTGGTGCTACAAGGCAGAGTGGTACAGGACGCACAGCAGCCCGCCGTAGCCAGGCAGCTGGTGAGGTGTGAACGGCTGCCACCACCGCGGGAAGCCACCTCCCAAGAGCCGCTGCAGACAACCACACAGTCTGTGATCTCTGACTCCGCCACTGGATAGAAACACACACTTGTACTGAAGTTCACTTGCAAAATAGCTCATAGCAGCAATGGTTATGATCACCCCAAAGGGGAAAAACCCAAATGTCCATCAACAGCAGCCAGGACACGTAAGCCACAGTATAATGGAGTACTACAGTGAAATGGGGGACTCACCTGGCTGGCCTCTGTGTCTCCCAGACACAGAGGTGAATACACACAACACGATTTCACTTATAGACCAATGACATGAAGGCAAACCCAACCCATGGTGAGGGAAGAACAGTGGTTGGTGCACTGAAAGGGTGCCTGGATGCCGGACCATGAGGCTCCCGGGTGCCAGGAACGTTCTAGCTCCTGATCTGGGGACATTTACACAAACGGGCTCAAATCGTGTTCCTACGGCTCATGCACCTTTCTGTGTGGCTGCCTGCTTGTCAAAGCTCTCCTTGGGGAAGAGAGCTGATAGAGCATGACTTCGGGTCTGAGAGCCTGGTCCACCGTCACCAGTCAGGATGCATCAGAACCTGCAATTTGGCATGGACACCCTTACAATCTCTCCACCTTAGCTTGCTACTATAGGCACGTGCCACTATCCCAGCTCAACCATGATTTTTAAAGGTCTTTCATACTGATTATTAGCTCACAGATTCTCTTGCTCTTCCCTTTAGTAAAGCCCCAATTATCAATGGCTGGTCACATCACCTGGGAACAAAGATGTCACACGCCTAGTAAGGCCGTTCTTAGTGAAAACAAAAAAACCCGTTCTCCAATGTGAGCAACAACAGTCAAACTGTGCACTCCTTCACATACGAAAAGCAGCTGCTGGATACAAGTCTGGGTTCTTGGGAAAATCATTCCAGTTAAAACGTGCAAGCCTGGCTCACATCGTACTCAGCCTGTGGTGGAAACACAATCTAAATGTTGCTGTGAAGGGCTTTTTTGAGACGTGACTAGTGTTTTGACCACAGGCTTAGTTACAGTAAAGCAGACGAGAGGGCGTCACTGATCAAGGATCCTTGGGAAAACAGGCAAAGGCTCTATCCGCTCCCTGGCCCTCCCCTACGAGGACAAAGAAATTCTGCTTCCAGACTGTCTTTGGACTAAAGACAGCAGCATCAGCTCGAGTCACACAAGCCAAATCCTTCCAACAAATCTCTCGCTCGCTCCCAGAACCTATAGCTCGATCACGATTGCCATCCCAGGAAAATCTGACAAACCACCCAATTGCTGCGTGACTGAAGGCAACTGTCCTCTTGCGCTTTTTACCCTCAGGAGTTCCCAGAAGTTCTCCTCTCAGAAACACCTCCCCAAAGTGACATTAGTTCATTCCAGCTACAAGAGTTTTCTACCCCTAAGTTATTCCAAGGACAGAGCTTCAACCGGGGAACCTGTAACTACTCAGCCAGATACCTACTTCAAACAGAGAGCAAGCAGGAATTCAAGGTCCATCTCTGTGACAAAGTCTCTTATTTCTAGAGAGGAAAGAGTTTTTTACAACCTCAGCAACTGAATGTCAAGTGAGAGCATTAAGGAAAAGGCAGTAACTATGAGCCAAAGCAAACCTCAAAAAGACAAGGGGTGAGAATCAGAACCAGATGCCCACCCTGCGCTCCAAGGGTATCCCAGCTCTTGCCCAGGCAGAGACCAGAAAGTTTATGAAATAGAGAGCCATCATTTTAAGTATAAGAGAAAAAAAGAAAAATGAAGTAGGCTTTAGCACCATATGTAAACCCGGGGATTTAAAGAATTTCAAGCGAGCTCACAAAGCCAGGAGTGCTGTTACCAGCTGCTCAGGAGGCAGAGGCAAGAGGACCGCTTGAGCCTAGGAGACAGGCCAGTCCAGCAACTACCTCTGATCCCATCTCACCGAACAAGGGAGCTCAACGCCCCCAGACAACTTACCTCGAGGTGGTTGCTCCTCCAATCAACAACGGGATCTTTATGGCTAATCGCTCCATTTCCTTGGCAACAAAAATCATTTCATCCAGGGAAGGAGTAATGAGTCCTGACAGGCCAATTATATCTATTTTTTTAAAAGAAAAAAAAGGGTCAATGACAAGGAGAAGGAGAGAAAAAGGAAGAGCGAGAAGATCCATTTTGGAAGCTCTGTAATAAAGACCACGAGACCTACGCTGACCTGCCCGTCCTAAATCTAACACATCTCCTCTGCCTTGGGGATCTGAGTTGATTCAGGAGCAAACAGATGTCTGACTTAAAGCTGTAGCATTGCACTTGCCAGCTCCAGGAAGCTGAGCTGTGGGAGATTCTTCAGCTCCTTGTATCCCCGACTCATGTTCATAACACAGAAACAACTACACACAGAACAGGCAGGATCCCAGGTTCTCCCATGAGAAGCGTGTCCCTGTAACAACCCCGGAGCTGCACAGGCCTTTCAAGCCCCTGGGGTAAAGGGCCACACGAAACCTCTTGCAGGGGTGGCACCAACCTCTGGGTGTCCCCAGACCCCAGAGGCTGAGCTATCCTGTTCTCTGACATGTTGTGGGGAGAGCGACATGGAATGGCGTGGCCAGAGGACCGTGGCACAGTACCTGCTTTGTGGTCAAGAGCAGCTTTCAGAATCTTGTCACAGGGGGTCATGACTCCCAGGTCGATGACTCTGAGCACAGAAAGGAGACCCAAGAGAACGAATGAGAAGCCGCAGGAAGCAAAGCTGAGGTGAGTGCCCCCTTTCTGGTCTTGAGGCATGGCTCTCCTGTGCAGAGACAGCAGGACTCTCCCAGAAGCACATGCTGGCCATGTGTGGTCACCACCTTGCCAACTACTGTCAGGCACGTACCGAGGGCCAGGCCCTCTGCTCAATTTTTTCTTATACGCAGCTTCACTGAAGTATACTCCCATTCTACACATTTCCCCCATCTAAAATGCATAATTCAGCCAGGTGTGGAGGTACATACCTGTAGTCCCAGCTATTCAGAAGGCTGAGGCAGGAAGATCAACAGAGCCCATGAATTATGAGACAAGCATGAATAGCATAGTGAGAGCCCATCACAAAAAAGGAAATAAATAAGTAGGCTGCAGTAATAACACAGCAGTTAAAGTACTTGCCTAGCAAGCGCAAGGCTCTGGGTCCAATTTCCCAGCACCATATAAACTAGACGTGGTGGTGCACACCTGTAAGCCTAGTACTAAGGAGGCTGAGGCAGGAAGACTGCCAGGAGTTTGAGGTCAGCATGGGTTACATAATAAGTTAAGGACCAGCCTGGACTAACAGTGAGAACCTATCTCAATAAATAAATCAGCAAATAACTAAAGCTTTAGTGCATACATAATACAGTGATGTTATCTTTAACCTGTAGTAATGTACAATCTCCCAAAACCATTTTTTAAGGACAGGACTCAGTGGCATTACAGTTACAATGTTATCAACCCACCACTGTTTACTTCCAAAACTGCGTCACCAGCTACACCCTTCACCAGTAATTCACCCTTCTTCCGCCCCCCCCCCCCCCCCCCCCCCCCCCCCCCCCCCCCCCCCCCCCCCCCCCCCCCCCCCCCCCCCGCCTCCCTCCTGGCCCAGGGTGACCTCATTCTAACTTCTGTCTCTACAAATCTGCCAGTCTAGACAGCCCCCAGACGGGAAACCGCCCAGTGCCTGCCTCGCCCTGCCGGCTTTCCCTCACTGAGCACAACGCCTTCACTGCTCCTCTACGCCTTACCACCTATCAGTTTCACTCCTTTTGAAGGCCTGATAGCACTCCGTTAAACAGACCCAGCACACGCTACAGTCTGGACCAGAACACCAGCTGAGGGTCTGTGCGTTCAAGTTTTGTCCTCAGCCTGGTGCTCATGGCGGATGTTGGAACTTTTCTGAAGTGGGGCCTGGCAGGAAGCTTCTTTTTGTTGAGGGCATCCCCTTGACGAAGAGCGAAACAGTAGTCCCTCCCTTCCCTGTTCCTCATTCTGGCCACACGGAAGTGGCTCTGGTCGGTCACCCGCTCCTTCCTAGCCACAGGCCCCAAGGTGTCAAGACCAACAACCATGAGGAACCCCTCCAAAACTGAGAGCCAAAATAAACCTTTTCTCTGTATAAGCTGATACGGTCAGGTATTTGCTTGGTGCAGTGACCGAAAGCTGACGCAACACCTTCTGTTTAGTCATTTCTCTGCTGACAGACACTTTACCTGTTTCTACTATGCTGAGAGTTCTGTAACACAATTTTTTTGTCACACAATAAGTTTACGGTGAAAGGCCTGGTATGGGTCCACTGTAAGGAAGAAGGGCTCAGAAAAAAATTAAACAATGTGTCCAGTCACATAACTAATTAGCAACAGAACTGGGGATCTAAAGCAGGATCTAGTGCCAAAACTGACTATCTTACCAATTCAGATCCATAAAAATGCCAAGGAAGGGCTGAGTGACTAGCTCAGCGGTTACAGTGCCTGCCCAGCACGTGCCAAGGCCCCGGGTTTCACCACACAGTACCACACAGTTAGCGGGGCATGGTGGCAAAGGGCTGTCGTCCCGTAGAAGGCAGGAGGACTGCCGAGAGTGAGAGTCCAGCCTGGGCTACAGACAGAGACTCTGTCTCAAAAACAAACAAACACACACACAAGCAAGAAGCAGGTCGGCTGGGCCAGCTTCTCACCAAACACCTGTCCAGCAGGAAACAAGAGGGGGGCGGGAGAGGGGGGCGGCAGGAGAGGGCGGGCAGCTGCCTAAGTCAGGCACACAAGGGAGGGATGGAGCAACTCCTGAGAGAGGGGAGCGAGGCTGGTCAGAAAAGCAGGCTCTGGCTGAGGGTGGGTTCAGGAGCAGGCGGGCTCGCCCTGCGGGAACAGTACCTCCCTGAGGTGAGAGAGCCCGTTCTCAGACAACTCCTGGGAAAGAGGAACTTCTGCCAGGGACATAAGTACTGAGTACGAGAGCCTCTGACTCTGGATCCAGACCATAACTGGACCATCCCTCGGTGCTCTAATTTAATCTTATCATAGCTACTAAAAAGTCTTAAAAGTTACAGTATGGGGGGCTGGAGGAATGGCTCAGCGTTTATAAAGTGTTTGCTCAGCAAGTGCTAAGCCAAGCACTAAGTACCCAAGTTTGATTCCCCAGCAACATATAAACAGAGTGGTGGTGCTTGTCTGCAATCCCAGCACTGGGGAGGCTGAGACAGGAGGATTGCAGTGAGTCCAAGGCCAGCCTGGGCCACACAGAGTAAGAGTGACCCTGTCTTTAAAAAAAAAAAAAAAAAAAAAAAAGTTATAGCATGGGTTATCATTTACTTTATTAGGTCAGCAACTCTTGAATAGGCAAAAGCGTTTCAACTTTTCACAAGTACACCTAAGACCTTCTACAGGGCACTATCAGCTGATGACAGTACGTCCAGGACGCAGGACAGGAAGGAGATCAGTACCTCACAATACACCTGTCTACATTACTGCATTTTTTAGCTTGCCCCCATTTTCTTTTGAAAAAGTTTTTTTTTTTAAAAAAGGGAGGGATGCTGGAGGAATGGCGTCATGTTTAAAGCACTTGCCTAGCAAGCACAAGGCCCTGCATCTGATTCCCCAGCACCCCATAAGCTGGGCATGGTGGCACACACCTGTAATCCCAGCATTAGGGAGGTTGAGTCAGGAGGATTGCAACTAGTCCAAAGCCAGCATGGGTTCCGTAGCGAGTTCAGGACCAGCCTGGGCTACAGAGCGAGGCACAGACTCAAAAAAAAAAAAAAAAAAAAAAAAAAAAAAAAAAAAAAAAAAAAAAAAAAAAAAAAAAAAAAAAAAAAAAAAAAAAAAAAAAAAAAAAAAAAAAAAAAAAAAAAAAAAAAAAAAAAAAAAAAAAAAAAAAAAAAAAAAAAAA
>PVKB01002426.1:0-102613 GCA_004027205.1 Ctenodactylus gundi | reverse complement strand
ATTAACACTAGCTTCAGATGCTACCAACGGGGAATCCACAGACAACAGCAGGAGAGACGGTGCCGCTCACTTTGTTTCTTTCAACAGAGTGAAGGAAGTCTAGTAACCAGACCTTCTGTCAAATGATGACTAAGTACAGACCAGGGCTTTGAAATCAAAACAAAAGGGGCGCACTTCGGAGTACACCTGCTCAGTGTTGCATTTTTCTTCCAACTGAAAAGCTTCAGCATGGCGGCAGGAATCACCTGGGGACGTGTGTCAGGAGTGTCCCCACGCATGCTCCCTTTCCTGCTTTGCTGTGGGGACACACGTCAGTATGTCCCCAAGCATGCTTACTCTGCCTGGCACTGTGCACTCCTCCCTGTCCCCAACACAGCTCCCCCTTCCCCACCAGCCCAGCTCCCTGACTATCCCTCGGCTTCCCTGTCATCCTGAGCCAAACTCACGTACGCATACATCTTCTCTCTATGGTCCTATAGGTAGACACCTGGGAGACCACAGTAAAACTGAGAAATGATGGAAAATGTCAATCTTACACTGTTCTTTAGAGACCGGAGTCTGGCTCAACACGCCCCAGCTGGCCTCAGGACCTTGCTGCTGTCTGGGATTGCACTCACTCCACCGAGCCCACTCTACAACATTTTTCCACGCTGCCGAGAACAGAACTGTCAGTGCAAGCACTGAACTTGGGCTTCTAATATGGGGGAGAAACTAAGCTACACCAGATTCTTCAGCAATGGCATCTGTTACTATTTAAGAATAGAGAACTCGGAAAATAAATACTATAAAGCAAAAAATCCTTTCCCTCTTCAAAGAAATTAAAAAGGAAAGTAAAATTATACCAAGCCGAGATACAGAGCCAACGTAGATACGTATCAACGGATTGAGTGGGTAAAGAAAACGTGTAGATCCACGTTGCATGTAACTAATACTGCAATGTGTACACATTATAGAGTCCATACATAATGACATGTATACTTAATGGTATAGGAATGGAATATTATTTGGTCATAAAAATAATGGAATCCTGCCACTTGTGAAAAAGAACTGAAAGACATTATGCCAAGAGAAATATGCCAGACACTGAGAAGGACGTTCTCTCTCCTGTGACCTGAGAAGTGGATCTCAAAGCACAGAGAGGGGACCAGGAACGACTCGAGACCAGGAAACAAGGGGGAGGGCGGAGGGACTGGGTGGGTACCAGGCACCAAGTTACACCTGGGGACCAGTTCTGGTGCTAACAGCGCAGCAGATGCCCGCAGCTCACGTGTATCTTATGAGAACTAGACGGCAGGAGGAATTCAAAGCCTCAAACATGAAAGGAACGGTAAGGAGGCAGAGAAGCTGATAACCCTGATTTGATCCGCACACTCTAGACACACATATTGAGGCAATACTGTATGTCATGAACGTGTATAATTATTATCTGTGACCTCAGAAAAAAGGTTTTTTATTTTTATTTTTTTAAGAAAGGAAATGCATCTGCACCTGCAGCCTTTAAGGGGCAGGCCTAGTCCCTGCTGTCACTTTCCTCTTCTCTGTCAAGGAAGGTGGCCTTGTCTGCTGCCCCTGCAATTCAGGCATCCCACCACTAGATGGCAGTGCCCACCAGTCATGCACCTCAGCCAAGGTTCCCACCAGCAGTGCACACAGAATCTGGTGCCACTTTCACTTCTTTAAAAAAGTAAGGCAAATGGAAGAAACTAGAGAACATCATGCTTAGTGAAGTGAGTCAGAAGCAGAAGGTGAAACATCGAATGGTCTCTCTGATATGAGAGACCCAGACCACAACATCTATGGAACTTAAGACAAAAGACAAAGTGAAAGAGGGGAGGAGGGTGGGGGAGGAGGGAGGGAGGGAGGGAGGGGCAAAAGGAGAGTGGGAAAGCCCTTGTCACCTTGACAAGATACCTATGTGCACAGAATGCTCAACTCCATTGTAAACCTTGAATTTTGCACGTATACATATCAATAAAATGTGGGGGAAAAGTAAACAAGACTAATTCCTGAAAGTCTCACCTCCAAAATATCACAAGTTAACAGCCCCTACATAAGCGCTGGTGAACACGTGAGGTTCCAGGACAGACTGGTGTGCCCCTCCACCCCACATCCTGGCTGTGTTTAACTGTCGTTGAAGCACAGATGGACAGAGGGCTGAGTACAGGGGGCCGAAGGCTCCTGCCATCAGAAAGCAGAGGACAGAATCCCAAGGGGCAGTGGTACAGCTCTGGTCAACTCTTTTGTATCCACAGAAAACAGCTCACCAGACCGGGGAAAACCTGGTTGTACTGGCCTTCATTATCAAAACATGTAAATATAAGCAGAACATCACAGGCTATGGGTCACCGCCTCTCTAATGAGGCCTATCAGAGAGAGGATTTACCTGCACACAACATCCCAAAAGCCAGCTAGCTCCCCGTCAGCAAGACGCATGCACAGGCGTCTAGGCACAAGAGGCCCAAGCGCAGGTGGGTTCTCCCACAGGGCCTCATCTAGCAAGTCTCCTAAGCTGTCTGTTCTCACATCTGATAACTTTGCAGAGGAAAAAGGGACTGAGATGCGAAATGCCACCGGCCATGGGGCCAGCATTCCCAACTCAGAGTTCTGACATCAGTTCCCAGGGTCCCTCTCAGCTGCCTCCATTGCCTCAATGCCTTTTCTATTCTTGTCCTAACTGAACAACAAACTTAGTTCACTTGAGAAGCTATATTCACTGTAAATTATCTAACAAGAGCAGAAAGAAAATGAAAAGCTACCTGCAGCACCCCTGCCCTCCTCCTCTCCCAGCCGAAGAAGAACGACCCCGCTGTCTCACTGGCGTGGCTGGGGGTGGGCCCTAACCCACCTGAAGTTGTTGCAGCCCAGCACCACTCCAACGATGTTCTTGCCGATGTCGTGCACGTCGCCCTTCACGGTGGCCAGCACGATGGTGCCTTGGTAAGGGTCCTGGGAAGTGAGCGGGCAGCTGAGTGTGGCCGGGTCTCTGGAGCAGGCCACCTCACTCTCCAGAGTCATGCAGGTATCCACACAGACAGAAGCCCAAATCCTGGGCTCTCCCAGCAGAATGCTGTCAGAGGCAGCAGCAGCCTGGAGCCCCCTCTGTGGTGAACCCCCAGACTCCAACCAAGCACCCACATCTAAATATTCCAGACAGTGAAGTTCAAACACAGGACTGCCCCACCACATCCATCCCATCAAACTGACAAATGTTTGTTGCCAACAGCTGAAGTAGGGGGACTATGACGGAGAAGCGGGCCAAGGACAGACGTCCCCTCGAGTCTGACAGGAGCCAGCCCAGCCAGCCCAGGGCAGCGCTCAAGCATCTCTCTGTTCCTTCAAGGCGGCTGTTCTGTGCCCTGCCAGCTCAACGCCCTCACCACAGACATGCAAATGGAAAGGCCACCAAGGCCAGCAGTATTATAAACACTATGCCTGCCTGAGCCGTACAGACTCGGGTCCATCTCAGAACTGGGAATCCGAGAGGCTGAAATTACCCAGCCTCCCAGGGTGCTAAATAGTCAGAAAGCCTAGTGATTCATCCCAGTGGGGAAAATCAGCCAGGACACACCGAGCCCAGAAGCAGTGTCAAACACACTGCCGGGAGAGAGAATATTCAGGTAACAGTTTTCTCAGAACAGGCACCACCAATTCCCTGGAAAGCGGACGGCAGCGCGAAAGTGGCAGACCTCGCGCAGAACAGGCACACAGGACTCCGCAAGTAGTCAGTTAGTAATGAAACACACTGGCCTGAATGCAAAATTATACCTGTACTCAGTGTCCTAAGCCACATTCAGAGTGAAACCCCGGGCTAATTCTGAACCCTGGTAACAGAAGTACAGAGACTGGATCATTCCTGTATCTCACAGTGACCAACACAGCTGATCTTGACTGCCTAGGCTCCCAAAGAACAGTGCCAGGCCATCCCCGTAAGGGCCCATGGGCCTGGACAGCCCAACTTGCCTCTTCTTCTACAGTGCCATTAAGCACTCTGCTTTCTTCTCTTTCCTTCTCCATGAAGGGGATGAGGTGCCCGACAGCCTTCTTCATGACTCGAGCTGACTTTATAACCTGGGAAAAAGCAGAGCCAGGGACCTGACCCACCATGCCACCCACCAGCTGTTCCGCCCCAGGCATGCTATAAACATCTCCCCAGGAACCTCGGCACCAAGCAGGCAAGAAAGCGCTTACAGCACAGGCCAGCCGCTCGGGCGTCTGCTCTCAACAGTGCTCAGGATGAGAACTAAGCCCGGGGGACAGCCAGTGAGGGGGACAAGCAAAGAAAACCAGACCAGAGACCACACAGGTCCACCTCCTGACCTCCTGCTCACTGCTTTCCCTCTACCTGCAAGGCCCTCCGTCACACCTGAGCTCTATACACCCCTACCAGGGGCTCACTCCCAGCCTCCGTGTCACAGCCCCCAGCATTACGGCTCACTCAAACCTGAGCCTTACTTGAGTCTTGCACACGTCTCAGGGCCTGTAACCCAGAGGTTCAGCAAGTGCTTGTTAACTGACAGGGTTGGCAGCTGCTCTCATTCAAAACAGGGTTCCAATTCACTTGAAACATAGCATTTAACATACCACTAAAACTTGAGCACCAGTTGGTCAAACCAAATTTTAATTTTTAACCTAGCATTTATCTAAGGTTTTATTTCATTTTTAAGAGGAGAGAGACAGGCACTTAGCCAAGAGGTGGTACAGAAAACCAAGATGTAAAGATTATGCTAAGAATTTCCAGATAATTTCTAATCTCTGTACCACACTACAGACGATTTTCCAAGACCAGAGTACAAATATATCTTAAGGAAGGAATGACTAGATAATGCCCTCGAGCTCTCGTCCAAACTGAGACTTGAGAAAAGCACCTATACTGTACTAGTTATTGAGAGAAAGAAACATTCAAATGTGAAAATTCCGCCGCCATGTTAGGCCAACCTGAGGTAGAAACATTTTTCCAGCTCCAAAAAGATCGCCAACAACCTTCATGCCGTTCATCAGAGGTCCTTCAATGATATTCAGAGGCCGGGGGTATTTTTCCTGACTTAGTCTGGCTTCCTCGGTATCCTCAATAATATACTTTTCAATGCCCTTAAAAAACAAAAGTGAAGAAAAAGCACATTAAAAACTGGCTTAAGTGCAAACAGCCACCAAAGAATGAATCACACAAGGGCTTGGAGTGTCGGCTCCGCAACTGGATTCCAGAGTTCAGCGCATGGCTCCTGGCTCTGGTTCAGCCACCTACAAGCATCTGATCCCTCACTTAGACAATCACAGCAGTATCTACCCGATGCACACGCTCAGTGCGAGGGTTAGCATGGAACCAGCAAACGGCACAGCCCACGTGCCTGCACAGCCGGCTCTATCCACAAGAAGCATCGCGGAAGTGTACTTCAGGGAGAGAAGGCAGACCAGCCTCGAGCCAAGCAGAGTGCAAATTCAAACTAAATTACACTTCATAATCAAGGGCTCTAGCAGATTCCACATGAGTGATGCCCAGTGAAACCCGCTATGCTCCCTCTGTAACGTTACCTGGGTGGCGCAGAAATGGTGATGGCGCCCACGGGGGAGAAGTTCAAAGGCAGAAAGCCCCCAAACCACGCAGCCGTCCTGACAAGGCTCCCCCCACAGACCCTAGGATGCTTGCACGTGGTAACCAGTTCCACAAACTGAACACGTGACTCTCTAATCAAATGGTCTAAGAGTTAAAAGCTAAATTTTAGAGCCGAAAGAACAACTCTGACACTTTCCACTCTTACGAACAAGAAGCCGAGGGGTTATTCATCTTGCCTAAAATCACACATACCCATAGAAGAGCCAGTACCGACCTGATGACCACCTGACTAACAGCAGCTAGGTCCACGGCAGGCCTAGCAGCTTCCGCACTGGTGACAGGAGGAGCCGTACAGGGCTGGCCTGTGCACTGAGCGTGCTCAGCAGCATCTCCCACTCCCAGGTGTGACAACTTAACGTGCCCCTCGACACGGCCAAAGACACTGTCCCGCAGGGGACAGGGAACACACCAGGATGAGGAGGAGGGGCGGGTGCAGGGCATCTTCTCCCCCAGCTGCAGCCAGTATCCATCCTCCAGCAGTGGCACCAAGCAGCTGTGACGAGATGCCCACCCGCCGCCCAGGTGTCCTCACCTTCACGAGGGCATACTCAAGGCGCTCCTCAATGGGGCCACTCCTCCACTCGTCAGTCTGCACAACCTTCTTCCCCCCCTGGCCGTGGGTCTAAAGGGAAACAGAACCAGGAAAGTATATAAGCAGCCACTGACTGAAACACGCAGCAGCAAATAAAAACATGACATTCAATGCTGTCACATTTCCATCCAGCCTCTAGTGGCATGTCCAGCATAAACTAGGCTCCCAGCAAAAGTCTGACAAAAGGAAAGACAGAAACTTTTTTGAATTTAAATTTTAGTAGAAATAGTCTGGGGTTTTTTTCCCGTTCTGTAACGGTTTGGATCTGGAGTGTCCCCCAAAAGCCTCATGTATTCATTCGAATGTTGTAAAATACCCAAGTGCTATTAAGAGCTGGAACCTGGTAGACAGAGTGGAACACTGGGGCGTGACCCAGAAGGGACAGATCACCGTGGGTGTGACCCAGGAGGGCCGGATCACTGGAGCAGGTCCTAGAAAGGTAGCTTCGCCCCTCCTTCCTTGTCTGGTTTTCTGACTGTCATGTTCTGGAGAGTAGCAGAGCTCCCTCCTGGCACTCTGCCACGTGCGTCTACCTTTATCAGGCACCCATGTACGGACTGTGACCTTCTGAAACGACGAGCTAAAATCAATCTTTCTTCCTTTAAGTTGTAGATGTTGAGTGTTCTGTCTCTACAGTGAAAAAGGAATTAAGACACCTTCTTTCCCAAAAGACAATACAGAACAAAACACTTCCAGGACGTTAAGAAGCTACACTCCAAGACTGGTAGGTTTTCCAAGCTCTCGGCAAGGTTCACTGCCACCCACAGACAAATGCAGAGAGCGAGATGGCAGCAAGCACACAGCGCCCAGGAGGCAGGCACACTGGAAGGGTGAGACACGGACCGCGCTCTCCAAGACCCTGAGCTGTACTGAGGGATGGGGAAACACAGGAAGAGAAGCTCTATGTCAGGGGCCAAAAGAGCAGCCAACACAGAGAGGAGCAAGGCACCCTGGGAAAGGTGGAGTCAGCGACTGACGGGCTTCAGGGAGGCCAGGCCCTGGAAGGCCAGATTCAGCACAGGGACAGGAGGATGGCGCGCATGGCATGGCAAATCAGAGTCACAGGGAACCGAGAGGAGGGTCTCGTACACAGTAACATATGAAGTGAGGCCTCCTCAAGCAATTCTGGAAATCTCAGGATTACTACCAAGAAGGCTGGACGACAACTGCACAGATACCCTTCACTGTCCTAGTCTTTTTCCAGAATATTCTATCACTCTTCTCTACAGCAAGAAACCTCAGCACTTCTGTCAGGGTAAAATTCAGATTCTAGCATAAAAATCACCAGCAAAGTTGGCAGCACACGAAGAAGTCCAAAAGCCACCCCCACTTTCCCAACACACAGTGGGGAGCGTCTCCTCATGTAATCCTCGTAAAGAGACGGAAGCGCAGCACTCCAAGGCAAAGATTCTCTTCTTCTTTTCAACTCCAGGAAGCAGCATTCATGACAGGTACTTAATGAGCCTAAGGCCACACCCAGAATACAGAAAGTGGAAACTACGATGATGTTCCAGTCAACTATCCCTAATTCTCAATTTCCTCGATCAAGGTGCACCGACCTCAAGCCTTGGAAAGCAGAACCTAGCACAGATAACCCAGGTCCTAATACAGACACACAGACCTAAACAGGTAACAGCAGGGGCTAAGTAACACTACCATACCATTCCAGAAATCCAACACAGGGCCAGGGGCAGAACTCAGTGGTTAGAGTGCTTGCCTGGCACACACCAGGTCCTGAGCTCAACTCCCCAGCACCAAACAAAAATAAGCTGGGGAGCTGGAGGAACAGCACAGCAGGTAGGGGGAAGGTGCACACTCTGAGTTCAATTTCCCAGCACTACATAAACTAGACGCTGTGCTGCACACACATGTAATCTCAGGACTCAGGAGGCTGAGACAGGAGGACTGCTGCGAGGTTGAAGCCATCCTGTGCTACAAGATGAGTTCAGGACCAGCATGGACTACAGAGTGAGATCCTGTCTGACATGCCTGTAATCCAGCACTTGGGGAACTGGGGCAAGAGGGTTGCATTGAGTTCAAGGCTAGCCTGAGCTATGTACTGATCTCAGGACCAGCACAGACAACAGAGTGAGACTGTCTCAAAAAAAAAAAAAAAGAAAAGAAAAGAAAAGAAAGAAAGAAAGGAAGAAAATCTAACATGGTCTTTTTAAGTAGTGAAGTAGAAAAATAATGAATCAAAAGCGACAAAGGACGTAGTTTTATTTTTGTGAAAATATGTGTGTGTGCACACCTATAAGTACATTTTTAAAAAACCATGAACAGTGCTGGAGGAATGTCTCAGTGGTTAAAACGCTTGCCTAGAAAATGCTAAGTCCAGAGCTAAGTACCCAAGTTTGATTACCCAGTACCACAGAAACCAGGCATTGTGGCACATGCCTGTAATCCCAGCACCAGGGAGACTGAGGCAGGAGGATTGCTGTGAGTCCAGGGCCAGCCTGGGCTCCACAGTGAGTTCAGGACCAGCCTAGGCTACAGAGTGAGAACCTGTCTCAAAAAAATAATAAACAAAATAAAATTTAAAACCCATTAAGTTATAATAAAATCTTAATAAAGAACGATTTAGATCTTCATCTGCTTAACCATACTTTGTAAACTTTCTAGAACACAAGAAAAACATATTTCACGCTATAACATAAATGGAAAGAAAGCTAAGTTCAGAGCGCTGAGGCAGGCTGGGCACAGTTCTCCCGCCTCACCCTAACTAGACCCTCTCCAGAGCCGCCCAGACATCATCAGCGATCCGAGGATGTGATGAGACACTCACTGCTGTGCCACAAGGAGGCCCAACAGCTGTGGTGGTAAGAAACCCAAGCCAGGAGACGGCGCACTTGGCAACACTGCTCTCTACCTGGGCGTAACGCAGGAGCCTCTCGGTGGCCTCGGGGTTCTTATTCCAGATGATGTCCTCGCAGAGCTGGAGGAGCTCCTTGTGGATGTCATCGTACACTGGCAGGTTGCCCGCATTCACTATCCCCATGTCCATGCCGAACTAGGGGCAGGGAAAAGAAAAGCGAGGATTCTCGTCAAGCCCTAATTCAGGGTTCACAGGAAAACCACGCAGGCCAGTCTTGGCCACAGCCACTCTCCTATGCTACCTAAAAGCAGACCTAGACGAGACACACAGGTAATAGGACAGCTGTGCTAAGTTTTATACTTTATTCACCAAATCTGCAGGTTGGCCACAGTTAGGCTGTGGGACACAGTGTGCAAATCCCACCCTAAGAAAACTCTGGGTTCAACAGGGCAAGCAGGCCTCTACCATACATACCTTGATCGCATGGTACAAGAAAACCCCGTGCATTGCCTCTCGAATGGCTTCCATTCCTCGGAAGGAGAAGGACAAGTTGGAAAGACCTCCACTTACTCTGACTCCCGGCAGGGTTTCCTGGGAAAAAAATTAAAAAACATGAAAATATTACCCTACTTTCACAAAAGCAGCAGTCAATCACATCTCTTAAGCTTGCTTGTGTGACCTCTGAAACTATGAGCTAAAATAAACGTTTCCTTCCCTGATTTGTGTGTGTTGAGTATTCTGTCACAGCAATGAAAAACTAAGACAAAAATTGGTACCAGAGAAGGGGGTTGCTGGTGTGACTTCAACAAGACTCTGTGGTTTGGAAGCCTCTGGAACTGGCTGATGTGCAGGAGTATGAGCCAAGGCTGATGGGAGGTTTTGGTCAGAGCTCAGGAGACCAGAATGCTGGAGGAAGTGTGGACTGGAAAGGCCCGCCTCGAGAAGTTTCAGATGGATAAATGCACTGACAAGTGGTCTAAAAACCATGCGTGCTACACTCCAGAAGAAAGTCTGTCAGCATTCTGCCCTTGTCCAGAGACTTTACCTGAAACTGAAATTTACAGCGGTGGACCTCTCAAGGCAGCCCAATGTTCCAGCCATTATGCAGCTACTGTCTGTAGCTTTTAGCCCACTCTACACTGAGAAACTGGAGAAAACAGCAGATGTGGCTGTGAAACAGATCAGCATTAAAAGGAGGCCAAATACCCGCAATCAGGACTATAAAAAAGAACCTTGAAGGCATCTCAGGAATCAGGCAGACTTCAACCATTATCAATTAAATGCTGGAAAGGTAAAGGACTTTGCTTTGAAAATGGACTCCAAGGGCATCCTGCAGGGCAATCTAAGAAAGTGAGTAAACAGAGGCTGGACCCAGAAGGGGGACATCACTGGGACAGGACCTAGAAGGGCACATGCTACTTCCTCCCTTCCTCCTGGACTTGGCTTCCTGTTTGCAATGCCATGAGGCACTGCCCCACCTCCACCTGCACCTCCACCACATGCTTCCACTGTTGCCGGCCATCCACGAGTGGACTATGACCTTCTGAACCTGTGAGCTAAAATAAACTTTTCCTCCCCTAATTTGTTTATGTCAGGTTCTGAGTAACAGCCATGGAAAAGTAACTACAACAACATGTAAGAGTGGAAAGTAAACAGAAAAACCACCAATGTGGCGCTTTTCACCACCAGACAGTCTAAAGTTGGCCATCATACAGCGTCACAAAGGGCTGAGCGGCACAGGTCTTCCTACTAGACTTTATTCTCCCTAGGAGAGACACAGAAGTCGACTTTATCTCTTGTACAGCTGTGAGACCCTGAGAGGGTGTGACACACAGTGAGCAACCCACGGAGTGTTTGCTGGATATACAACAGAAAAAGCGGGAGACAGCAGCCGTGCAACCAATGCACCTGCCTGCACACACTCACGCGCACACCCTACCCGCTGAAAGCCTCTGTGGCCTAATGAGCAAACACTCTAGTTTATTACAAGGCTGGCCAATTATAAAAGAACAGAGGCAACTGTGGTTCCTCCCATGCCCAAGGCAGCACCAGTATGAGAGGCCTAGGAGCCACAGGAGCACTCTCACGCACTGTTGGCTCAGGACACACTGATGCAGCGCGCAGGGAGACAGCTCGCCAGCGTCTAGTACAGTCGCCCCTGCACTCCGCTTCGGGATACGCACTGTGCAGACTTGGGCACCTGTGACTATGTGCTATCTATGAAAAGGGAACACTCCACTCCTCCCAAGCGCCAAGCAGACACATGTGACGAATGCTCACAGCAGTCTCGTTCCTGATGTCCAAAAGCCAAGAAAAAAAAGAATGCTCAGCTGAGACACAGTGACACACAAAATATTATTTGCTCATAAAAATGAACAAATGAAAGCTCCTGCAACACAGATCTTTAAAATGAGGGGAAGGGAAAAGCCATAAGTGTCTTAGGACTATCTTTACGTTACTGTAAGTCAAGAAACACATTAGTGTGCAGATGTCTGGCTGACTGCGATTATCCCTGGGAGCTCTGCGCTGAAGCCCCAAAGCCCAGCTCCTGGGGGACCCGTGGTCAGGCACGTGTCCTGCCCTTCTCTTCAGCTGGCCAAAGCACAGCCTTGTGTTATATATCCTTACTATGTACTGCTGGCTCGGCACCAGGACTCACATATGAGCAAAACGTAACCTAATGGATGATGTTTCTATCAGGCACCCCACAGCCCTCCTGTAGGCAGAACTAGCTCATGCTTGAGGGCCATTTTTAAAAAATGAGATCACCAGCAAGATGCCAAAAAAAAAAAAAATGGTGAAAAACGGGGCCCTAGACAGATGTACCCTGTTTACAGAATGAAGACAGAAGCGGGGCTGGCGGATACCATATTCGGTCCCATCTGGGAACGGACAAAGACAGCCATGCTTTTATCAGCAAAACAAAAAGTAACAATACAGTACTAGACATAAAACTGAGGACGGCGGCTACTCGTGAACATCAGAGTGAGGCATACAGGCACAGGCCGTGTGTTGTTTGGAGCTAAGGAAAAGCTATTCTAGGCTTCATCCTTACGTCTTATAGCCTATATGTATGTTTACTATTTTCTTCAGGGTTTGCACTATATTCTTCACCCTTTAAAACACTATTGTTTGAGAGGGGAAAAAAATTCCTAAACTTCAGAATAACAGCTTTTAGTTTTTTATGAGCAAGAGTCAACACTCCCAGAGCATAAACACCCACAGCCCTGCACGCAGTAGAGCACACAAACACCTGGCTCGCCTGGGCGGAGGGAGCAAGCACCACACTCACCTTAATGACACGGGTCGCGTGGATAAAATTAGCGGCATACCAGTTGTGCTCTTCCATCCCGGTGCCGATGGTGAGGATGTTGGGGTCAAAGATGATGTCGTTTGGATTAAAGCCCAGCTTCTTCACTAGGAGATGGTAGGCGCGAGTGCACACACTGATTTTGACATCTGTTTCTGTTGCCTGGAGAGAAAGGGCCAAACGTGTAATTTGAAATAGAAAAATGAAGTGTTATCATAAAAGGGCACATTCCACAAATCCTAAGCACCAAGTGTCAGCGAGTCTGACGGCCAAGCAGCCTCTCACGCTTATCAGGCTGTCCCAGAGCAGCCATCAGTTTACATGTCCACCTGTATTTTCATCAACATGAGTTATACACATTAAGTGGCTTATTAATTTTTTTAAAAGCTTCCAAAACCATATGGGGTGTAATGAAAAACTACCACATGCAAATGAGAGCCTCTCACCCAGACAACCCTGGCATGCCATCACATGCCGTCCTCCAGTATCAGTCTACAGAAATGCAGAGACGTGAATGTATCTCCCACCCTTACCGTAATCATAGCACTAGCTTGTTACCACACACCCTAAGTAACTAACACAAACTAGTGTCAGACCCCAGACACAGAAGGCAACAGAGATGGCGAGGCTCACGCGCCCAGCTTCCCGTCGTGCCAGGGAACACGGCCTGCTGTCCAGCCCAGCACCACCCTTTGCCCTCTGCAACACTCACCCAATATGGCTCCTCTGCCGCCCCTGAACCTCAGAAAGCTCGTGCTACCCTGTATTCCACGTACCACCGCCCTCCAGGAACACGCTGAGACGTGGCTGCTGCCTCCCGTCTCAGGCCGGCCCTTACCTGCTCTCCACAGAGCCCATTGCCTTTCCTACCTCCTCCCTGCTTCACAGAGTCTTTCTTCAGAACTGGACCCATCTGGCAACTAACTCGTTCTTTTCGGCTGTTAACACTATTACCGCCAGTCTGTCTTCCCTAGCCAGAGTTCAAAGTCAGGCAGCTTAGAGGCGGATGTGCTAGGTTCCATGGAGGTGCCTAGGCACTGCCAGGCACTGGGGGACCCTACAGGGCTGGGACAGCGCAGCCTGGGATCTAGGGCAGGCAGGGATTGTAGGACAGCAGCTACAGGGGCCACCACATCCTGCTCAGGGATGGGCAGGGGGAGAAGGTCCTAAGGGCTCCAGAGCACACTGCAGGCAAAGCTGGGCTTGCTCGGGGTCACATCCTTCTTGATGTGGCTGAACTGCTATAGCTGCGATTGTGGGTCCCGTTGTGGGTGCTCAGGGAAGGGGTGCAGGGGAATGCTCACAGCCTTCTCCCAAACAGCCCACTCGCCCTCCCTTTCTTCTGGAGCGGGTGGCCCAGATTCCTTGCGCTGCTGGAGCCGGTGGGGCTGAATGAAGGCTGCTGTCAGGTTTGGAGGCTTGGAGGCTAGCAGGGAGCGAGCCAGCCCAGGGCCAGCAGGTCCTGTGTCTCCAGAGAGCTACAACACTGAGCAAGGGGCCTCCAAGCCACACCCTCCCGCCTGCAGCACAGAGGCCACCTACCCAGATAGGAGCGATACACTTAAAGCCACTATAAAGGAGGCCCCCGAAGTGCACAGGAGATGCGGGTGTCGGCAAGCCCAGAGGCAGCCAGAGGAAGAAAGTTAAGGCCAGCCACCTTCTGCAAGGAAAAAAGAAAAGTCGAAGGAAAACTAAAAATCACTGACTTCAATCTCCTGAACTATCTGTATTACTACAGCCTATAACCTACATGAAAATCCAACACACTCAACCGGAAAAGAGCACCATCTCATCTAAACTCAATAAAGGCTGATTACCAAATAAAAATCTAAATATCACTATCAAAGCAAAAATATTTACCAATGGAAAAGTAAACCAACCACAACAGAAGCAATAAACCAATACAAAGTATCTGCAAATGGTCTGAAGAGTTCCTCTTTAAAGAAAATTACAAAACTCCCATTCTCTCTCTCTCTCTCACACACACATGATCACTATACTCTATAGCATAAGGCTTGTTTTTACAAAACCTGTTCCTGCACAGATGTCAATTATTTCTCAGGTTACTTTTATGAATTCGGCAGGGATAAAACATAACCTTAATATTTTCCTATTTTGTGTTCCTTTAGTAACTAGTAAGTCGTAACTTTTCCCTATATGCACCTCTTATTTGTGGTCATATTCAAGTCTAAATTTGAGAAACCTGTTCTCAGATGAGATCCAGCACACAGCAGAGCCAAGAACCATGGGGAACAGAGAATTTGGAAACACATCGGTCTTGAAAGAGCAGAGCAGGTGAAAACCCAGCCTCACAGCTTGCTAGACCTATGGCACTGGACCACCACGCAGGAGTGACAGCTACAAAGTGATGGCTGCCAGGATTGCATGATCGCTGGAGTGGTGTTCAATTGAGAGTACAGATGAGAATCACCCCTGCTTTGGTTTGTACCTGGAGTGTCCCCCAAAGCCTCATGTACCTATGAATACAGGGCACTGCTAGGAGGTGGGGCCTGGTCGGAAGGGGTGGACACTTGGAGGTGAGACCTGCAGGGGCGTGTGCTAGCTCCGCCCTTCCTCCCTGAGTTGGGTCTGTTCTGCCATGAGGTGAGAAGTTCTTCCTCCAGCTTCTGCACTGACAGGTGGTTCCACCATTTCCAGATCCCCAGACTCAAGTCCCAACATGACTGCCAGCCAGTTACATTGACAACAGCAAGAAAGGAAGGTCTGGCTCGGGGCCTCAAAGCCTCACACGACAAGCTGAACTAGCACCATACTCCCAAAGTGCACACACGGGAAGAACTGATTTACCATGCGCTCTGTGTCTGCTCAGCACAGTTAAGATTCAGTATTAGTCAATGGGCAAGATTTTCTTTTGTACTCTCTGGGATTACGTGAATTTTCTCATTATGAAAATGTAGCTTTGGTACAAAAATAGCTAACACTTCTACTAAAAAAAAAACTTTCTTAATTTTAAAAAACCAAGAACAAGCACATAGAATCCAGCTCTTGACAACACACCGTATGTGAGAGCGCCCTGACCTCGTCGCTGACAGTCACTAGTTTCTGCTCACATGACATACACACATCCATGTAAATGCTTCACTAAGCTTGTGCTAATGAAAAATGACATGTGACTTGTCTTTTTCACATGGTTCTATCACCTCATTCTTTTTAACCGCTGCATACTATTCTTTGTGGTATGAATAAGATTTACGCTTTCCCCTAGTAACAGCCATTTAGGGTAGCTGCAATTTTTTACTACCACAATGTTATAATGAGTGTGAACACACAGTCTGCCATGGTCCACTGTTACGAAATTTCCAAGAGAAAATAAGTTCAAAAAATAGTTTTTTAATTTTGTCTTTGGCTATAAAAGCTATACAAAACTATAAAACACAACAATGCAGTAATCACTACATACACATCACCCAGGAGAAACATCGTTCCTTAAACACTGTGTAAGTGTGCGGGCGTGTATAGAGCTGAAGGCAGAACCCAGGTCCTCGCATAACCTGCACTCACACCTGCAGTGCGCTGCGGCCCAGCCCGTTTACACTGGAAGCTTCCCACACGCCTCTGACTTCTGCGCAGACATCCTGAGCTGTCAATCTTTGTTTTCTACTCAATAAAGGAAACTAATCTCATTATTGCCTAATTCCTTCCATCATTATGAAGCAGCATCTTCCCACTGGCTCATCAGCCGGCTGTGCTACTGTTCCCACGAAGTGCTCAGTCACTTCCTCTGGACCCCCTTCTGCGGCCCTGTGCTGCGCCTCTTCTGCCAGCACCCCACATAGAAGACATCAACCTGCTGCAGTGGCTCACTGCAAACGGTTCAAGTCTGTCACCATGGGAAAGCTCAAGGCTTGACAGCACCACAGGGATGGCTCTATAGACTTTCTTTCTGGCCTTGTAAGTTGTTAACACCTACATCACAAGCCTAAGTTAGTATTTTCTATAATATGTAATTTTTCTTACATTTAAATCCTCAATAAACGTAGATTTTCCCTTAGTATATGGTGAAATATGGGGCTAATGCTAAGAGATGGGCTCTCTAAGAAGTGATGGGTCGGTCACAAGGGCCCTTTCTGACAAAGGGATGGATGCCGTCCTCACGTAAGTGCTTCTGGTACCACCAGAGTGGGGTTCTGCTAACCCAGGTTCTGCCTCTCCTGCACTCTCTGGCCCCCTCTGCCTCCAGCCGTGGGATTACAACATCACTGGAAGCCCTCACCAGAGGCAGTCCCTTGATCTTAAGACTGCTCAGTCTTCAAAACCATGAGCCAAATAAACTATTATTTAAAAATGACCAAGTCCATAGTACTGCGTAGCAGCACAAAAGAGATGAAAACAGGACCTAATGTTATTTTCTTCTAAATGAATGACCAGTTGTTTGAGCAGCATTTATGAAATAATTCCACCTTTCTCCACTGATGTAAAGACTTTACTATATATCAAATCTTTATACCAGTGTGTGTGTGCACACCGACGTGGGTATGTGGAGACACCTCAGACTCCATTTTCTCCCCTGCTGTCTCACCTGGGGACACAATGGAGCTAGGCCAGCAGAACCACTCACCTGTCCTTGCTCATCAAAAGCCATGACCACCACAGCAGCTCCAAACTTTTTAATCTTGCTGGCCTTCTCCAAGAAGTCCTCCTCCCCCTCCTTCAGGCTGATGCTGTTGACTATGCACTTCCCTTGGCAGCACTTCAGCCCAGCTTCGATCACCGTGAAATTGGAAGAGTCGATGCACAAGGGCACCTGCGACACAGGGGAGAAAGTCCTGGTCAGGCACAGGCCTCTGCTCCGCTTGGCCCCTACCCTGGACCACCAAGCAGCCCCGCTTCTTCTTCAGGGAAGCTATACCCAAGTAACAACAATGTGTTAGCAACTGGATTATAATTATTTTGTTCTTTTAAAACCCAAACGTCTGGCATAATTTCAGCAGGTGACTACACGCACAAGCCAGAAACTTGTAGCTCAAAGACCAGAATGAAATCAGTGGAATCAGTTCACTGGGCTTCAGTACTGGTCTAACTGTCAAGTACCTAAACCAAGAACCGGGAAGTCTCAGAAGCCGCAGAGGTAAGTCAGACCCCTCCCAATAACTGGCTGTGTCATAAAAGTGAACATCAGTCAAGAAAGCCATAGGGGATGGATCGAAAGGAAAGCAGGAAAGGTTTTGTTACCCTGACTAGATATGAATTTGCACAAAATGCCCAAAACCAACGTAAACCTTACATTTTGCACTTATCCATATCAATAAAATGGGGGTGGGGGGGCATAGAAAGAAAGAAAGAAAGGCAGCCAAAAATCAGAAATCCACATGCTCTCAGTGCAGGAAAAAAGAAAACCAGTTCACAAGTAGACAGGTCGGAGACAAATGGCAGAGCTGAGTGGGTGGCACAGCAGGCCAGGCGCCACCCTCGCTGAACAGGAACTTCCCAACCTTGGCAATGTCCGGCTCAGAAGCGATCAAGTTGCAAAACCTGGTCATGGCGCTGGGGCCATCGAGCATGCCGTCATCCATGTTGATGTCCAGCACCTGGGCTCCCATTTCCACCTGCGCTTTGGCGACACCCAGGGCTTCCTGCGGGAGGAACGCACGATCTATCATTAGGAGGCGGTAACTCAGGGGGCCAATAAAAATAAACCCTCCTTGTGCCCAGCAATCCCTTCCAAGTGCACTAGAACACCCAGCCCAGCTCCCTGGCTCCAGGCCCACCTCCTCCCTGCACGGTGACCACAGATTAACTTTCTCCCATGTCCCCTCTGTGCCATCACCTCACTACTAAGAATCTAAGGCTGGCTTCCTAGCAAAGGATCTCAATTCCTGAGATGGTGGTCAAGGCCATCCAGCAGGGCCCCTTCCCACCCAAATGACCTCCCCGCTCAGACACAGTACTCCTTCCCCCAGCCACATCCACCTTTGTGCCACAGATCACAGGGTCCCCTCTGCTTCTAACATTTTCCTTTCCCTTCCACACTGGTGCTGACGCACCACAAGTTTCAACTCTCTCAAGAAAAGACCCTAGACGTAGCTCAGGGCAATGACCCTGAGCTCAACTACTAATACTACAAAAGAAAGAAAAAGGAAGGAAGAAGAAGGCCTTAGAGAAACCGCCAATCGTGTACTTCAGTGTCTGCCAAAACATATATAGTGTTCAACGCAATCTGTTAGCAGGAATTCCATGACAAGGAATTTAAGAGGGAAAAATTCCAGCATGTTTTTATACTGGAAGGCTTTTCAACTCCTTTAACATGCTAATATACAGTGCAACCCTCCAAGAACAGAAAACAGTGTGCAGAATTTCCTGCTGATGAACACGTAAGGACTCTCCGTAGGATTAGCGCTCCAAAGAGCACACGTGTGGGAACACTGCTTCATCCACAGTGACACGGCCTCCTGGCATCCTCACTGCATGGCTCACATCACGATCATTTCCTCAGCTTGCCCAAGTACCAGCTTACTCCTCCAAACAGATGTGAACTACATGAAAGCCAAGCAAGGCCTCCTTCATCTCCTACTTTGAGCGATGCTGGGAAAAATGGACGTGTTCAATAGAATTTTGTAACTGATGGATAAGACTGACTTTTCAAAAACTCTTCATTGACTATTTCAAAGTATAACCAAAAAAAGCAAAACTAAAATCAGCAGATACCTGTGTGTCCAGATTTTTTCTTAGTCCAATAAAACCCAACAGGAATTTTTACAAGTCACTGCAATAAGAATCAGCACAAAATTCTCTGAAACAGGCTATACACAATAACATTCCTGGCAAACCAAGGATGCAGAGAGAAAAAGGATCATAATTAAATTCAGCAAATCAAAAAATGCCTTCCAGTATCAGTAATGATTTAATAATACAAAGCTAAGAACCCTTGTCCTCGGTGTATTTAGTCGGCATATGTGACATAATCACATAAACACTACTGGCCACAACCACACGACATGTCAGTCAGAACCCAGCGTTCCCCAGACACCTAGGAATGAGAAGGTCTCTATGGGCGGAGTGGAGGAAATGGACGGGGAGGGAGGAGAGCATCCACCTGGCCAGTGGGGGTGAGCTGGAGGAAGCAGAGGTCAAAGGAGCTGCAAGGTGGAGATGCCAGTACCTGACCTATTTCAGAGGAGCCACCGCAGGACCTTTGATGGCCCTACCCCACCAGGCAAACTCAGCGACAGGGAGTGATTTAAAGATGCACCCGACAGGGACTGCCCTAAGGTCCATGCTCTCTGCGTGAGACCACCAAGGCTGGAGAGATGAGTGGGTAGTGGACAATTTGATTCTGGGTGGCCTACACCCAGCTGGTCTGGCCTCCTGTTCTGCTCCCACGGGCAGACACAGCAGGGTGGTGAAGCGCACGGGCTCAGCAGAACCTGGTATCACCTACCGCTGTGAAGTTATAGATCAGTGATTCACCCTCCTGCCACTTCCACATGTGCGAAATGAAGACAACCTTAGCAGCCCCTCATGAGCTGTGAAGACTGAATCAGCGACAAGGGGCCCAGCACAGTGGCTGGCACGAGAAACTTGTGACACACATCAATGCCACCCGCTCGCCTCTTCCTAAAGCACCCTCAGCTCTCAAAGCCAAATCTGACAAATCCAAGAGACGAGAAGGATACCAAATATTTAAATATTCAAATATTTAAACTTGCTTCCCACTTACGAGAAATAACTAGACCCTTCCCATCTCTTCCCACTCCACACCCCAACTGCAGCGCTTTCTGACAGATACTGACAAGGGCAGCTTCAGCTTTCCAAAGCCTCCCCGGCCCACCCGCCCGTGGCAAGCTCCCACCACGACCCTCACACCCTCCCAGGCGGCTCTGCTTGTGACACCGCGGAGCGCAGGATGCCGCCCACCACTCCCCAGCCAGGATGCGGCAGGCGCCTCTGGGTCTCCAGTGGCCACTCACTTCGTAGTTTCCTGCCATGATGAGTTTGGCAAACTTCTTGGATCCTGCCACGTTACAGCGCTCTCCAATGTTGACGAAGTTGGTGTACGGTCCGATCCTGAAGGGCTCGAGACCTTAAAAGGAGAAGCATTTTGAGAAATTTCTAAAAATGCACGTGGATGACACAAGACCAACAGATGCAAATATTTTCAGTAAAGAAGAAATCACTGTGCAAATCCCATCTGAGCGGATGGACAGGAGATCCGCGAGGAAACAGGACCAGAGCCTTCTGCTTCAGGGAAACCCGAACACAAGAAGGGCTACATGCTATCGCTACATTTACAACCACAACTCTTCCAAGAAGCAGGCTGACTCAAACCATCTCTGAGAGAAGGAAAAGTTATCATCATATCTCCAGTAAGCCAAAAGTGTGGGCAAAACCATGAAGAAAGTCAGAATCAAAAGAGGACTGTCCTACAACTCAGACGCCAGCCTGGAGGTGGACAGAGCCAGCTGCTGCTCCCACCAGCGGTGCACAGCTTTACTCCACCTCTCTCCTCCAAGAACCCACAGCCAGCAAGGCAAACCTGGGCCATAAGGAGGGAAGGGGGAGGCCCAGGGGACAGTCTTCACTGTGGCAGGTCCCGTGCCAACGGGCTGAGCAGAGGCCAGCCGGATGGGCTCTGACGCCAGTTCATCATCTGCAAGGCAATGCCATCTCTCCGGACACAAGCTGGGCTGGAGCAAATGTCAGGCAACACATACGTACACATAACACTGCAGTAAAAACCAACACACTATGGAAACAGAAAAGGTCCTGCTCTACTTTCACTCTGCTTGTCCCTTTTGAACTACCAAGAGAGGGCAGCCTCACTGGATGGTCACTGGCAGGCTCCAGGGCCAGCGCTGAACTCACATCACTGACCTGACTGCACAGCCTGAGGCAACATCCCCCACAGCGTCTAAGCTTACAAAACAGGGAGAGTCCACAAGCCACTTTACACTGTTACTGTTCCAGTGAGACTGGAAGACACTGCTGGGCTAAGGGGAGCGCCAGCTGTCACTGCTGCTGTTCGTAACACAGAACGCTCCGGGGTCCTTGCCTAAGCGATGGCTAAGGAAGCAGCAGGGGTGAGGAAAAGGAAAACGATGACCCGAAGCTGGCTAGTCACCAAACCAGGCCAGGCCATCTGTTCACTAAGTCAGACGACAACGCCTCCCAGAGTTCAGGCGCAGGGATCCTCAACCCATGCTGCTCTCAGAGCACCCGTCCAGGCTGACCAGCGTTCCAAGGACAGCCCAACAGGGAGACTGACACATTTAAATCATGTGGAGTTCTTGCAGGACCTCCCTGACAGCATCTCACACAGCTCGGTTCTATTTTGACCGTGCAGAATCTGATACCAAAACCAGACTGCTCTCGTGTTTGCAACTTAGAAAAGAACAAGTTAAAAAACACTGTTTGATGGCCCTTTTTTTTTTTTTTGACACAGGGTCTCACTCTCTAGTCCAGCCTAGTCCTGAACTCACTATGGAGCCCAAGCTGACCTCCCACCTCAGGCTCTGAAGTGCTGGGATTACAGATGGGCACCACCACACCCCGCTTATGTGGTGCTGGGGAACTGAACTTGGCTACTTAGCATTTGAAGCAAGGTGCTAGGCAAGCACTTCAACCACTGAGCCATTCCTCCAGCCCCTCGATGGCACTCTTAGTATCAAACTGAGGTTGGCTATTACGGAAATTTAGAAACAACGCAGGCCATTCAGATTGCAGAAAAAAAGACACTGCTATTCTCACATATAAATGTTAAAAAGGCAGCATATGTCAGTGATTTTCTGATTCAGCTTCATTCCGGGGCGAGGCAGCCCTTCCTGCCGTGTTTCTCTCTGCGAAGCACAGCGCCTAGCCATGGATCTACCTGTCCTGATCTTATGCTGCCTGCTGGGACAGAGAAGAAACCGCGGCTGCCCTGCGGAGCACGCGTGGGCCCTGGCGCCAGTGCACACAGGCTGCTCTGACCGAAGGGAGCTGACACACACTCTAGCTGCCACTTGTCTTTTATTTTGCCCTTCTCAGGACACATGAGAAAACACACATCTCAATCTAGAGAAACGCTCAGTGGTAAGCCACAGGAGAATACAACTCCACAGGAGCTACGCACAGGTGTTCATAACCAAAGTTTTTAAATTTACCTTGTAATAGTAATTCATTAATGTGAGGCAAAAATATGAAATCCAAAGCTATTTTTCTAACAAGAGACAGGAGGACTGAGTTTCCTAGCTCCTTGTTTGAATATCAAAGCACATGTTGAAACACTGAGGCTGCCTACCTCACAGAACTGTTAGGTACCAAACAAAGCATACGTATGCAAATCCTTGTAAAATCTCCAACAAATGGCAAATGTTGAGATTACAACAATCATGTTTGGAAATCAAACAAAACAGCCAAGGAAAACGCTTCTGTGTTGACAAAACAGCGAACCTTAGCAGTTTCAGATGTTCAGTAACTGGTATAAATCCAACAATTAAACTTGTTAGGCTGCAGTCAAGGGCACATTCTCAGTGCTCAGCGGAAGTGGGACCAGAGTTCCCACGGTAACCTACAGCACTGGCTGGGCAAAACCACCTGGGCAACACTCACTTTCACCCTGAAACTGACATGCTCCCAGCCTCACGCCTAGAAAAACAAAGGGTTCTTTACCAGAATTCACTTCAGTGCCAAGAAAATATGCACTCTTCTTTGAACTAATGTAACAGGTTGAGCGGCACACACATCACCTCCACTTGGAGCAAGCACCTGAAATACATTCTACAAATGGTAGTTGAGATCTCCTAGCTTACCAGACAGCAACATATGTCCTTCGAACACAGTGGCAGGTGGAACTCTAGGCTTACAACTTTTCACAGCTTCAGCAATTTCCCTGAGTTAAAAGAGAAAATATATTCACTAACTCAGAACAAAATAAAATTTAATTAAACTATGAAATTAGTCTACATTAATGTAACTATGTAAATAATCACATTCCTATTTCCAAGTGTGCAGTAACAACCACGCCCTTTAGTTTTCTCAGTGTGCAGACAATTAGCTTACAGACTTTAACTTCCACATGCCTTCCCCGCTGCCGGAGCACGCCCTGGCTGCGCCGTTGTGTGCGCTCAGCCACATCGGAGCTGTGTGGCGGTTTGCACAATCATAAACAGCAAATCTCCATTCAATCTCCACGCTACAGGTACCGTTCCCTCCATCAGTATGTAATCTACATGCAGAACACGTCCTCATCAAATGCTCGCTCATCCTAACGCACGGAACAAGCTTCTGCTTAGGGGAGGGGCAGGAAGCAGAGGGCCAGGAACGGGACAACTCGGGTTCCTTGCGTCTGTTACTATTGCAGGAAAACAGTAGGAACAGAACAGTAGAGCACGGACACCTCACAATACTTCTCAAAACTGTTTCCATCATTCACACTCCCATCAGCTTTAAAGAATCATGTCTTTAACCAACCAGGAAGTCTGGCTCCTCCAGCAAACCTATCAGGACCAATAAGAGCTGTTCTTTCTACCGTCCTATGTTGGTATGCAGGTATCTAAAATAAAGCAGCAAATACACAGATATGGATCTCCCCACACAAACACACACAGACATTTAAAAGATCTCTTTATAAAGCAGACATGGCTTGACAGCTGGGAGCGTAGCTCTGTGGTTAAAGCATCTGCCTACCAAGCACAAAGCCCTAGGTTCACTTCCCAGCACCACATATACAATATATAAATATTACATATACACACATGCACACACACACACACACACACACACATAAGAACAGTGAGTAACCTACAGAGCCTGAAGAGCTTGATGTTCCAATTCCAGTCCTCCCCCAGCCCACAGAACCACAGCGGCTGCGCACTCACACCTTGCTCTACACGTACTCCCTCCCTTCACGTCCTCCTCCCACAGCGTAGGCCAGCAGTCAGTGCACACCAGGTGAGACGACGATGCCTCCAGACCCTGAGACACCTGCCAACATCTGCCGCTTCCTCCCACAAAAAAAGCCAACAGAGGTGGGCACTGCCCACCAGACCTGGCCCTCCCGAGCACTCCAGTATTACTTAAGAGTGGAGTACTATGGCACCTGAGATTTGCTTTATAATATTCCAGTAAAAACCTGAGGGGAGATATAAAGTAAGAACGGCAAAGCTGTGAAAATCACACCAATGACGTGAGAGGCACATATTCACTCACTTTAGTACTTCTCTATTTTTATTCTTAGAATTTCTCATAATATGAATGCATGTTACTCTGCTAGGAACACCAGAACAATGTTCCAAAGTCCCGTGGTACCTTAAATAACTAAAATGTACTTTCTCACAGTTCGGAGGACAGAGGTCTGTGACTGAGCCTGAGAACTGCTTCTCCCAGGGGCCTCCAGGGCTGCGGACAGCTCTCTTCCCCCTGTCTCTTTTCACGATCCTCCCTCTGTGTGTGCACCTGTCTCCTCTTTTCATAAAGACACCTGTCATGCTGGATTAGGATGGACTCATTCGATAAAGACCTACTCCAAATACAGTCACATTCTGAGCTACCAAAAGTTAGGCCTTGGGAAAATAACGACTCTTAACAAGAGGTGATGACTGAGAAGCGACGATTACCTGATATGATCTGGAGTGGAACCACAGCACCCACCAACTATATTGACCAAGCCATCCACAGCAAAGTCCTGCACCGAGAAAAGCGTCAGAGTTATCTAAAGCCTAAACTCATCAAATCCAATTCAGTACAAAATCCTTTACTTTCCACATTTCCTGAAACTAAGATTATACTAAAAAGAAAGGACAAGTAGTTGGGTGTGGTAGCACATGCCCATAAACCCCATTACTTGGGAGGCTGAAGCAGGAGGAGGTGAGTCAAGGCCAGCCTGGACTGCACAGTGAAATCTGCCTCGAAACTAAACGTATCTAATTGTAGTTATAAAAACTTCAAAATTATTAAATATTTTATAACACTTAAAATGCAGTGGGAAATATACCCGCCTATCTGGTGATATTTGTGACCTTTTTTTTTAACCCGTATGCTAAGGTGAATGAATGTGAGCCAGACATATGTTATTTTCAAATAACATAAAAATGAATATCAATTCTTAAATGTAATTTTTAAATTGTTAAAATTTTTAAATAAACCATCAGTCCCTCTTCACACCGGTCACATCGCCAGTGTTCCAACAGGCACGTGTGGTGGTGGGCTCTACCAGGGGAAGCATGGGTCCGGAGTTTAACCAGAGACTGGTGAGTGGAGAGCCGGAAACTGAGACAGAAAGCCACAACCTGCGTCAGGGGCTCTGGGAAGAGCATCTGTGCAAGACACAGGAATCACGAGGGTTCATAAGAAACAGTTTAGGTGAGAATGTCAGCGAGCCGGAAGCTGAACATCGAGGACAAAAGGAAAGAGACGCAGGGGGGTGATACAGGTACCGCAGAGCAGGAGTAGGGAGCACAGGCTCGCGGTTCCAAAGGGGCGGGTACAGGATGAGAAGAGGAGGCGGGACATGACAACATGGGCCTCGAGGACTTCTCTTCCACCCAGCGGCTTGAGGGGGGTGAGGAGGGAAGGTCCTTGCTTGGGAGGACCAGTGAGGAAGCAGTGCTTCAGAGGAGACCCAAGTCTCAACTATTCCGACTGGCCCTCAGCGGGAATTTTCTAGCCGCCTCCAGTGCCGACTGGCAGGAAGGATGGAGAAGCTAACAGCCGGCCCTTCTCTGCGCCTCCACTGCCTCAGCCCAGAACAGCTAGACTCATCTCTGACCAGTATTCATGCACGAGGGTCTCTCCTGGGGAAAACCATCCACTTCTAATACTTAAAGTATTCAATTCTATGTTTCTATATCTTAAAAACCCAAGAGAAAGAGGATCCCTGACCTTTAGGTGCATGGCCATCATGGAAGGTGTTTCATCATAGTCGCCAAAAGTGTTGGGAAGACCTAAGCAAAGACATTTCAACCATTATTCAAAGCAGACTTAACAAATATGTGCACTGCATTTAGTAAAGGCTTTAGGCTAAAAGTGTAAAAGTTCTGTATTAACAACTGGTTACTAACTGTAAAAGCAAATAATAATATATAATGTTCACCTAATAGACACCCCCCCACACACAGAAAATAACCACTTACTATTCCTCCATCTGATTCATTGCTAAGTGGGACAGCCCCCACCACACCTCCAGGAGAAACTCACTCTTGCTAAGGAGCTGTGTGCGCGCCGGGGGCAGGGCACCGCATATTCTTAGATGCAATATAAAACAAAAACAACCAGGCTTCTTTCAAATGAATCTTCTTAAGACTTTAGTCCCCAACTACCCAGTTTCTTCTTTTACTTATCTTTCTCCAATTATTTTACTCTTTGTAAAAAAAAAAATTCCCTGTACATTTTTAAATGGATACATTTGGAGAAAGAAGGCTAGGAAATCACTTCTGACCCCAAGTTGAGTAGCACGCACAACATTCACTAGGAAATCTGGTTCACCCACAACATGTCATCAATGTTTAACTGGATAGTTTGGAATTTTTCTACAAATACCGTGGGAAATTTTACACCAAGTTATGTCAAAGTACCAGCTTTCAGGAAACAGTAACAGCACTGTAGTAAGATTTTGCTACTGCTTATCCGCTGGTAGAATGAAACAGAAAAGGGTGCCATCCTCCTTGCTGGTTGCCTCCCTGGCCATGCCCACACGGCCGGCTCTGTCACAAAAGGCCAGGCTGTGGACAGCATAGGCCCATTCCCTGCAGTTACGTCCGACTCTGAAGCTTCAGGTTGCGCCAACCTGTTCCTTCAGGCCTAAAGAGAAGCACTGAACTCCACCCAAATACTCCTCATTTAGGAAATTCCTTTTGAGCTACCAACTACACAGGAAGACCGGCAAAACAACCTCCTCTATTCCAGATCTGTCACCCAGCCACATGCCTTGTGTGCCTGGATCTCCCCTGAGGCAAACCCTTGCAGCACACACCTGCGTTGGGGTAACAGAGGACATAGGCGCTGGTACATTTTCCAATCGTTTCAATGAAAGGCCTCATCTCAGCTGCTCCCAGAGCACAGTTTAATCCAAGGCTAGAAACACAGAAGCAGGTATTGAAAGAACCATCTGTCATTACACACATGTATTCATATAAAAGATAAAGAGAAGACTACACCCCAAACCAAGCAGGTAATGAAGCCCTATAGTCAAAGTCAATTCACAGAGGTCCCCTAAGGCACAAATATGTTGATCCGTGTTTCCAACTTCACATGACCTTAGAGTTGAATAACTGGCCTAAGGATGACACTCCTTAAACAGAGCAAGACCCTGCTTCAAGAAATAGGGAGAGAAAGAGAGATTTTTCAGGGCAATAACACTGTTCTGCACCAAACTGTAAAGGCAGGTGTGTGTCATTACGCGTTCATGAAGCCCCACCAAGGATATAACACAGGAGCGAGTCCTGGCGGGCAGCACAGCCTCCAGTTACTGCACACTGACATTGGCTCCTAATGCAACGCCAAGGCAAGGTGTTAGAAATGAAACGTGGACAGGGGGTGGGGACCAGGAGCAACTGTGGAGACTCCTCCTGCTTCATTCTTCTCTAATCATCTAGAACAAGTATGAGTCCGTGGTCACTGGTGCCCAACAGTCACACGGCCCTAGGACCGTGAGGCCCGGTGCCTGGCTAACTCCAATGCATGACCAAACCTACTCTGGTCACCTATTTTCTCGTCACATTTGGTAATCACATTCTCTTCCATCTTACGCTACTGTCACCTGGATTCAACACCATGTTAAGACTAAAAACCAAGCAAGTAAGCATATTTCAAACCACTGCGTTGTTTTACTAGGAAGGACGTTTGGCTTCTTCCCAAACTAATTCCAACCCCAATTTGACCTTTAAATAGTTAGATGACTTCAGTTCTTCTCCTGCTGAATGAGTAACACAGGCCTAGCCCAGACTGACCTTGAATACAAGGCAATCTTCCTGCCTCAGCCTTCCAAGGACAGAGATCACAGGCAGTGCTAGGAAATCAAACCCAGGACCCTGTGCTTGCTGGGCAAGTGCTTTAACACATAGCTACATCTCGAGCCCCTTGACTACTGCCTCGTAACTAATACTTCAGTCTGCAAGACTGATACAAGCTAAAACCTGAGCTTTACAACAACTACCTTATTTGGACTGGGGGCACAGCTCAGGGGTTAAAGCTCTTGCCTAGCATGCAGAAGGCCCTAGGCTCAAGTCCCCAGAGCCAAAAAATAAAAAATAAAGAATTAGCTGGGCATGGTAGCACTCGCTTAGAATCCCAGAACTTGGGAAGGAGGCAGAAGGACTGCTCTGAATGAGGCCAGGGTGGGCTACAAAGTTCTGGACCAGCCTGGATTACAAAATGAGACCCTGTCTCAAAAAAAAGACCCACCTTACTCAAAATTAGGATGCTTCTAGCTGCCCCTACAGTGGGAAGGGGCAGTATCCCCACAATGTGACTAGAAAGAGCTCTAAAGTATCACCCAACACAGTCCTAAACCACATGGGGCCCCTGCAGGCAGGCAAACCCTGGGCCGCCCGGGAGGTGCGAGAGCCCTCTCAGTCCCCCCAAGTGAGCAAGCGAACAGTGGTCTGCTGAAGCCCTTGCACTCCTTCAAGGAAAGCCTCTACATGGCGCAAGCGGAGCCACGCAGCCGCAGTGCCCTCACAGGTCACAGCCGGCAGCATCTCCAAAGGAAGAGAGCCAAGGAAGGAATCACGCTGGGCCCAGAGACACAGGCCTGCAATCCCAGCACTCTGGAAGGCTAAGGCCATAGGACTGCAAGTTCAAGTCCAGCCTTGGCACCTTAGTAGCGAGACCCTGTCTCAAAAAAAAAAAAAAAAAAGAAAAAAAAAGATGGGTCGGCGATATAGCTCAGTGTGAAGGCCCTGGGATCAATCCCCAGCGCCACAGGAGGAGGAGGAGGAAGAGAGGAGTCACTCACCACAGTGGACTCGCATGGGAAACACTGACGACAAATGCCTCTCCTGTCTGTCCGGAAAGAGTCCGCCCACTTTTATCAACAATTGTCCCTGAAATCTGAATTAACAAAGTAAACAAAGTCAACAAGATAGCCTCAGGTAAGGAGTCTCATCACAGGGGGTGGGGGCACAGCTCAGCGGTTAGAGCTTAGAGTGTTGGTTTGCTTCCCCACCATCACACAAGCCGGGCACTGTGCTGCACCTGTAATCCCGGCATTGGGAGGCCGAGGCACAAGTCTGCCTTGTGTCCAAGACTAGGTTGGGCTACACGTGAGTTCATGACCAGCCTGGACTCTCAACAACAACAACAAAAAAAGAATATCACCATGAGAAAAAAATGAGTAAGCTCGTGTTCTTTGTTCTTTAGGACCACAGAACTCAACGGCAGCACTGTTTTGAAGGTTCAGAACAGATACACGCCAAGTGACTGTGGCAGGACCCACGGAAGACAGGAAAGAAGTCTCTGAGGCAAGGGCAACGCCCGGCACAGCGCCGGGACTCACACTGCAGTCCTCGGGGGCGTTCCAAAAAGCTCCAGAAGGCAGCTCCAGTTACCCTGGTCTAACATTACGCTCACATGGCAACCCTGTACCCTGGGGCCACATATGGGATGGGCATAGCACACTTCTGAATGCATTGGGAGGCTCAGAAGAGGGAGTAGCCTGGGTACTACGGGGGTCCCTCGCTCCTGCTCTCTGGCCCTGTTCTCCTGATCTGCTTCCCAGCCACCATGAGCTGAGCAGCTCTGCTCCGCTCTGCCCTCCCACCATGATCTCTGCCTGGGAGCCAGCCAACCACGCGGGTTCAACGTCTGCTCCTTTACTTTGCAGGTATCGGGTATCTGGTCCCAGCAGCAGCAAAGCTCACTAACACGCCTTGCCACTTATGGTTACACACACCTCTGACCGACCAGATGCCCTTGTTCAGATTCACAATTAGGACTGTCGCACAGGGCCCCTACCGAGCTCGGAGCTGGCGTCCGGAATATTCAGAACGGACTATGTGGCTGTCAGCAAGTCCACCCGGCCTCCCTGGCCCTTCCAACTGCCATCAGCCTATGGCGGTAGGAGGCTCCGTGTGAACAGTCAGCCTCCCACCAATCACTTCTACATCATTTCCTGTCTCTCCAGAGGGGAAAAAAGCCACCTACACTCAACATGACAATTACTAACACCCACACTAGACAAAAGGCTCCACGCAAACATTCCAGAACTTACAAAGATAGGCCGAGGAGAATAGTTCTCTTCAAAAAGTTTCTGGAGTGCAAATATGGCTGCCTGCCAGGGAGAAAAGAAGAGCATTTTTACTTCACGGAGAACCTTCAGTGGCCTGATCACAGCACACCCTCTTCCAAGGCCATCTCAGGCGAGACACACACAGACCTGTCTGGGGAGAGGCCAAGGCCTTCCCTGTAATGCAGAGCCCTGGAGGGTGACATGACCAGCCACGGGAAGAGATCTCGTGCTGGGGGCTGAGGAGGGAACTCGAGGTGTAGCACCGGCCCAGTCCGCAAAGGCCCTGGGGCCAAACCCAGCCTCCACCAGAGACTGAGCTCACCCAGAGCTAGTATGTCCTCTGTGGAAGGGCGAAGACCTTCCCTTTCACTGTCTGTGGCTCTTCCTCTTCATGTAAAGGGTATTAGGACCCTTCCCGAAGGCACATCTGACACTCATTTCACATAGACAGCTTGTTTGTTAGCCGCTCTGATTTTCAAAATGTTACCTGACTTGCTTTTCAAATTCTAACAAAACAATTTTTTGTAGTGCTACAGAAATGAACACAGGCATGACACATAAAAGACAAATACTCCATTACTGAATTACATCCCGAGCTCTTTTAAAAAGAAAAATATCTGAGGGGTGGTGGAATAGTGCAGCAGTTAGAGCGCTTGCCTAGCAAGCTCAAGGACCTGAGTTCGTTTCCACAGCACCACATAAGGTGGGCATGGTGACGCACACCTGTAACCCTAGCACTCAGTAGGCTGAGGCTGGAGAAGCGCTGCGAGTTAGAGGCCAACTGGACTACACAGTGAGCTCAAGACCTGTCTGAGGTAGTTCAGTAGTAGAAGGCTCCACAGCACAATGTGCAAGACCCGGAGTTTGATGCCTGGCATATCAGGAAAAAACAATGAGGCTGTCCCCCAGGGGGACAGTGACTACAGTCTGGATTTGGAGCGTTCCCAAAGGCTCCTTTGTGGCAGGCTCGGTCCCCACAGCGGCGCCTCAGGACTTCAGGCCACTGGGGGTGGGCTTCCGGCCCTCCCCACTCTCCATCCACCACTGGCCGCAAAGTGAGCACTTGACTCCGCTGCACATGCCTCGCCGCTGACTGACGCATCTACCAAAGGCCCAGGCCAAGGAGCCACGGACTAAAACCTCCAAAGCTATGAGCCAAAATAAACGTTTCTTCTTCATGAGTTACTTAGCTCAGGTATTTTGTTACAGTGAAAGAGAGGTAATTAACACGGTAGTCCTCCAGCTTCTGGCTGGTAGTGGCTTCTGGCAGGCAACTTAAGTTTAGCAAATGGTTCTATTCGAAAGGCTTAGAAATATTTGAATCTGTCATTTTATTCCTACGACAGTTGAACAATTAGCCAGGCATGATAATACACTGCTGTGATCTTAGAATTCTGGGAGGCTGAGGTAAGAGGATCAGGCATTCAATCCAGTTCAGGTACTTCAGTGACTTGTTAAGAGCCTATCTAGGAAGGTAGTTCAATGTTAAGGCCTTGGATTCAATTCCCAGTATCAAAAAAAATCCAATTAAAAATAGAATACAAGACATAAATCACAGAACAAGAGAAATATAAATATCTTCAAAACTACAGAAAGAAGGCTGGAGGAATAGCTCAGTGGTTAAAGCAATTGCCTTGCAAGCACTAAGTATCTGAGTTCTATTCCTCACCACCACTTAATCTGGGCATGGTTCCACATGCCTGTCATGCCAGCACTTGGGAGGCTGAGGCAAGAGGATTACCTTGAGTCCAAAGTTGGCCTGGGATACATAGTGAGCTTAGGACCAGCCTGCTGGACTAGAGAGGAAAACTTTGTCTCAAAAAAAAAAAAGAAAAAACTAAAGAAAGAAGTTCAATTTATAAGAGAAAGGCAAACTAAAAATAAAAATACAGTGATAGTATTTTTCAACTATCAAACTGTAAAACATCTTACATAGTATTAGAGATGACACAGAAAGAACACAGTACTGTACACTGCTCATTGATGGGAATATAAAGATAAAAATTTCAAATGCATTTGCCCCTGACTTGGCTATAGCACTTACTCAAATTTCTTCTAAAAATACACTGTGCAAACACCTAGGTATGCAGACATCTCCATTCCCACCATGCAGCTGTGCACCTTCGTCATACATAAGAAATGTGAGCGCTTGCATACACGCATGCTTCCATCTGCACAGAGGCTTTCTCAGAAAGACAGCAGGTGACAGGGAGACAGTAGACAGATAGATAAACAGACAGACAGACAAACAGCATTTTTTAAGCCCCCAAAATGATAAGCAGCCATTTCCATGAGGAAGACTGGACACCCATGGAATAGATGTCACGTGTTTATGTGCCTTTGGAGGTTACAACCATGAGCACATACTCATCACATACATAAATGTGTGCACACAGTACTTACATGTGAAAAAATAGATTTTCCTAACAAGAAAAACAATTGTTTAAGCTAAAATGCTTTGAAATTTTCCTTATTCTATTAGCCTCGGTTAAAAATATTCAAGAGTAGGCTGGAAGAATAGCTCAGTGGCAAGAAATAAGTACCCTAGTTCAATTCCCCAGCACTATATAAGCTGGGCGTGGTGGTGCATGCCTGTAATCCCATCACTCGGGAGGCTGAGGCAGGAAGATTGCCATGAGTTCAAGGCCAGCCTGGGTTCCATAGTGAGTTCAGAACTGGACTACAGAATGAGACACTGTCTCAAAAAACATATGTATTTTTTTAAAAATACTCAAGACTAAACTGGAACAAACACAGGAATTTTCTGTAATGGGTGCTATCATCTTCTCATGGCCTCAGGGGTACTCACAGCTCCCACCCGAGTCCTGCCCCCTTTCTCTCCCTTAACTCACCTTGGCATTGGCGGTATCAAAAATAGTCTCGATAAGTAGGATGTCAACCCCGCCATCCAGAAGCCCCCTGGCCTGCTCTTGGTATGCGTCCACAAGTTCATCAAACGCTGCAAAAATCCACGACACCGCACATCAGCGACCCACCCCCTCTGAATAGCCCTGAGGCAGCTGGGGGCAGGTCCCATGATTGGTCCCATTTTTCCATTTTACAAATGTACAGATTACTGCAGCACCAAGGCAAGGTCCATAATTATGTGATAAATACTCACTGATGTTTCTATAATCTGGTCTTTCCACAGATGGGGACACAGAAAGGGTCTTATTAGTTGGACCCAGAGCTCCTGCCACAAACCTCTTGATTCCTTTGGGAAAAGAAAAACAAGTGTGAAATCTCTAAATAGTTCAATTCCTTTGATGTGAATTAACAGGCTGTTAGACTTTTCCTAGGACACAGGATTAGACACATCTCTGAAATTTAAAAAGCTCTAAAAGTCCAACATTTTTTCTTAACTTACTGACAAAACTTGATTTATTTATTCAAAGTTTTATGCCACTTAGTGGGATGACACACAGATTCCACCTCTGTATATCTGGTTATGGCAGAGGTCCCCAGACTACCCTGGGAAAAGCATACAGAATAAGAAATACGTAAGTTCACTTGTCCTGCTTTTTTTTCTTTTTAAGACAGGATTTTGCTCTGCAGTCCAGGCTGGTTCAGAACTGACTATGTAGCCCAGGCTGGTCTCAAACTCACAGCAGTCCTCCTGCCTCAGGCTCCCAAGTGCTAGACTTACAGGTGGACACTACCACTCCTGGCTTACATGGTGCTGAGGAATCGAACTGAGGGCCTTGGCCTCAGCAAGCATCTTAACCACCTCGTTATTCCTCCAGCCCGAGATATGCAAGTATTAGCTCTAAACCAATCCAAAAAGAAAAAAAAAAAAAAACTCTGAATTATCAGACATCTGGCCTTGAAACATTTTTGCAAGTAATCCTTTCCTACCAGTACAGATTTGTTCGGGCAGATTTTGCTCCGGTTCTTAGCAAATCTTGAAGGCCATGAGCAAGGTGCCCTGCAGGAGTGCTCATCTTCAAATACTCTCTGGGACGGCACTGCAGGCCTTCGTTGAAGGTAAATATTAAATCAAGATTGACAACTAAAAGCCTAAAAGTCAAACAAGAAGCAGGTGGGATACTCCTTTAATAACTCTTTAATAGCCTTGCCTGTGGGCCAGAGTCACAACCACCTGGGAACTGCGTTGTCATGCCTACCAGCAGAGGCCAGGGCCTCCCCTGCTTTACTTGTGGTGATGTGAGCCACTCAATAACCTGAACTACGCCTCATCACTGGACAGGAGAAGACGATTAACTAGCTGAGAACTGAATGGGCTGCAGGCCCGAATCTTTTTATCACCCCCAAAGCTGAGCAATACTGCAGTTTTAAGGAAAATGTCCTTATCTCCCTGCTTCAACTGGCTCACTATCCTGTGACTGCCTCCCTGTTGCGGTGACAGTCTATGCATTTTTATGGACTTAAGCATTATCTCCCACAAACAGAATTCCTACAAATTGCTTGGTCTTCACTACTATGCCGTGGCTAAGTCCCTAACAATTCCGTTACATCCTTCCTACTGGCAATAACCACATTTCCAAATCCTAAGGGGCTGCACAGATTTCTTCCTTTCCCTCTCTCAAAGCCTCCCACCGGGTAGTGCCCCAGTGCTCTGACGGCAGGCAGCCAGGTTAGTTATTTCAGGAGTCACTACTCAAGTGTCAGTGGGACTGAGTCTAATGCCACACTCTTCTGTGTGTGGCACAGCCATCAAGCTCACCGGTACTGTAAGAGAAATGCTCCAAGGCCATCTCTGTGCCAAAGCACGACAGCCATGGGGCAGGTGTGCTCAAGGAGTACACACTCACACATCCTAGTGAGGCCAAAGTGAGCCCACCAACCAGCTGCTAACACACTCACAGCGAGCGTCCAAAGGCAGCGAATCACTTCTGCCCTAAATACACAGCGAAGTCATGGGCCTCACTAGATACCAGCGAGCAACATCAGCAAAGTAAACAGCAAACCCAGAGTCCGCGGTCCCAAGGGACGGGATCTCTTCAGGGTGACACTGACTGGCTCATCATGAAAATGCAAACGGCCTCCAAAATGAGCTGCAATACAGTATGCACTGTTGCCCAAAGGCCTAACGTCACACAAGAAAAAACTGCAATGAATAACAAATTACAGCCGAGAATATCAGAGATCATTAAAAAAAAGGAAAGGGGAAACACATGTTACCTGTCTGCTGCGTTACCTCCTCGGCGGCTTTCCTGGCCACACCTGCAGAGCACATGTTCATCCGGTAGGCCTAACATTTGAACCACGAATGTTAGTGTGTCCCGCTTTCCCTCCAAGCAGTAAGCATAAGCAATCTAGGACCCCTTGCTCCCCAGTTATATTCAGGAAGGAAATGGAAAATGAACCGATCGGCGGCCAAGCGAAACCGCAGCCAAGAGGCTTGTCAGGACCCCCAGCCATGACAGGTAGCAGGGAACAGCAAGAAGCCTGGGAATGACTTCTATGACCTTCTTCTAAACCACAAGCCAATAGGTAGAAGGATGACATCTGGACATTGTGGCCTGTCACCAAATAAGCCGGTGTAGTTAAATGATTTGCAAATTAACCAAACCCAGGCTGGGCTAGAGAAACGGTTCAATCGTTAAAGTGCTTGCCTAGCAGGCACTAAGTACCCAAGTTCAATTCCCCAGCACCACATAAGCCAGGCGTGGTGGCGCACGCCTGCAACTCCAGCACTCAGGAGGCTGAGACAGGAGGATTGCCATGAGTCCAAGGCCAGCCTGGGCTCCATAGTGAGTTCAGGACCAGCCTGGGCTACAGAGTGAGACCCGGAAGGAAGGAAGGAAGGAAGGAAGGAAGGAAGGAAGGAAGGAAGGAAGGAAGGAAGTCAGTCCAGGCTAGAGAGGCAGAAGACAGGCCATTCCACCAGCAACTTCCCAGCACTGAACGACTTCCTTCACTGACAACAGCGGGAAGGGGTGGTTCGAATCCTTCGTGAATTATTCACATCTTGAGAATTTGATTGAGAAATAAGCAAATAAGCACACACACAGAGTATGACCTGTAAAGCACAAAGGCCGGCAGCTCTTTGGAAGCCTTTCCACAAACCAGTTCAGAGGTCCTGGGTTTTGTTACTTGGGGGTTTTTTTGAGACACAGTCTCACTCTGCAGTCCAGGTGGATCTTGAACTCACTACATGGCCCAGGCTGGCCTCATACTCCTGGCAATCCTCCTGCCTCTGCCTCCTCAGTGCTGGGACTATAGGCAAACACTACCATACCTGGCTTATGTGATGCTAGGGGATTAAATTCAGGAATTAAATTCCTAGGCAAGCACTTTAACTGCTGAGCTATGACCCTAGCTACCCCAGAGGTCCTACAACCTTCAGCATCTGCTCCAATTCTAAGGTCCTACATGCCCAGATAACTAAGTAACCAAAACATACTACCTAAGGATCGGCAAACTATGCCTCAAGGGTCAAATCTAGTGCCTGCCTATTTTTGTAAATAAAGCTTTACTGGAACATACACATGCCCAGTTATTTACATACTGTCTGTGGGCAAAGAGCCAATGACTGTGACTTCATCTAAAGCTACTGTCTAATACGATCACTTCCTAGCTGCCCATAGAAGAAGCCACCAGGTGCAAAAGAACGGGCTCCTGTGCTAATACACAGGACAGTCTCACCACAAACAACAGGCAACAAGACTCCCGCCCGCCTGAGCTTCATTCAGGGCTTGCTCAGTAGCAACTTCCAACACAGCCAATGCTCTGAGTATCTCAGATACAGGACACAGGAAACACTTACCAAGTGTGCAAGGCCATAGTCGGCCTGGGCAATACTCGTGCTGCTGAAAGTATTTGTTTCAATGATATCTGCCCCAGCCAGCAAGTATTCCTGCAACAAGAGATAATCATGTCATTTAGTGTAAGAGTCCCTGTCCCCCAACAATAAACACATCCCCTCATCGCTGTCACAACCAACCACCTCTGGACCACCTACCAAGAGGCAGACAGTGTGCCAGAAGTGACAGACCCAGGAACACAGAAGAACTCCACAAAAAGACATGCAGTTTAATAAGCAAGCACAAAACTTAAATGCAGCCAAACAATTTAAACAATGCCTCTGCACGCAAAAGTCTTATGAGACTCTTGGCACACAGAGTGGCCACAAGGTAAGCATTTGGCACACTGTGGGCCATCAACAGATGTGGAGTTCTGCTCCCTTCATCTCCCTGCTGTGGTGCCACTGATGCCGGAGAAATGTGAACTGCGCCGTCTTAGATCTCCAATTCCCCGTTTTTTCAGGCCTGACCCCCTAGTCCTCTGACCCAGGTCTGCACCCCTCCTGGAACCCTGCTGCACCGCAGGGGGGACCCATCTCCCTGGCTTCACTCTGAGGATGCCCTCTCCCGCCTTGAATCAGCCAGCACCCTGCAATCTGTCCACCCTGTGATGTTCCAACACTGATTAAACCTGACCCTTCAGAAGCTGGTAACTTCTGTTTGTAAAATGGCTGGAAAATGTTTCCAAGACTTACCATTAACAAGAGTAAGTCACAGACATCATAAAGGGCATAAATGAAGAGACAGCTAAGTATACTGTATTCATGTTATTGCCTGCTATGGGAGTGAAAACACTGCGCCTATCTGCTATACTGACGTGTTGAGACCTCCCAGGGTACTATTAAGAAAATAAGACAACATATAAAGGAGGTATTGTTAAACCTAAAACATAGTCATGCACAAAAAGTATGTGTTTTCCACATACATACACACAGATGCAAATACACACACATACAAGCATGTAACAAAAGGGTTCAGAAAAGCACACCAACAACGGTAGCTACCTCTGGGGACAAAACAACAATTGTAAGAGAAGCCAAATAGAAATTTATTCTTAGCAATGGGTTTTGTTTCAGAATAAATTAATTAAAATTTAGTTTAAGGGGCTCGAGGAACAGCTCAGTGGTTAAAGCACTTGCTCAGCAAATGCTAAGTGCTGGAGTTCGATTCCGCAGTATCACATTAAAAGCCGGGTGTGGTGGCACACACCTGTAATTGCAGAATTTGGGAGGCTGAGGCAGGCAGATTGTCCTGAGTCCAAGGCCAGCCTGGACTACAGAGTGAGACCTCGTCGCAAATAAATAAATAAAATAAAATAAAATAAAATTTATTTTAAAAAAAGAGCAATGACGCTGGGGGCGTAGCTCAGGGGTTAGAGCGCTTGCCTAGTAGGCATCTAGGTTCGACGCCCCCCAGCACCACATAATAGTCAGGCGTGGTGGCGTACACCTGTGGTCCCAGGACTTGGGAGGCTGAGGCAGGAAGACTGTCTGAGTTCTAGGCCAGCCTGAGCTACACAGTGAGTTGAGGACCAGCCTGGACTATGGAACAAGAGCCTATCACAGTAAGAAAAAAAAAAAAATCAAGAAAACCTGAGTTGGTTACTTACTTCATTGCTGTGACAAAATACCTGACATCCACAACTTAAGGGAAGAAAGATCTATGTAACCCACAGTGTCAGAAGGCCTCACACACACACACAGTCCACATATGGGGCAGCAGTCATGGTGAAGGCCCACAGCAGAGGCTGGAGAGCTGCTCACCCCATTGCAGACAGGAGCCAAGCACAGCAGCAGTGAACAGATGAGCTCTCCCAGGAAGAAGCTGGAACATTTCTTCTTCCTTCAAGAACTTTAAGCTGCCAGTGGCCCTTCCCTCACTTCCTGGCCCACAAGTCAGTAACAAACACCTGAAATCTCTGCCTTAGGCAACCCCCAATCTCAACAAACTGTCCCAAACCCTCCAAGTCAAACGTTAAACACCTGCCCCTTCCAGCAAGGTCCTACCACCAAATAACACACAGTTCCAAATACATGAGGCTTTGGGGGGACACTCAAGATCCAAACCATAAAAAATCTGAGAACAACCTTACTGCCCAGAAATGAAGTGATTAGATAAGTAACTAATAATATATACATACAGAGAAGAGATTATTCAGATATAAAACTGTTTCAGAATACTTAATGCTCATGAAAAAAGCAAAAAGCAAATTATAAAATAACATAAAACAGTGTATAACCAACTTAATCTTTTAAAATCCAAGGATACATCAAGCCTCGGGGTGGCAAGCCTACAATCCCAGCACTCTGGGAGGCTGAGGCAAGAGACTGCAAGTATGAGCTCAGCCTAGGCAACTTGACAACTCAGTGAGACCCTGTGTCAAAATAAAACGTAAGAGGGGCTGAGGTGTAGCTCAGCCTGAAGGTCCTGGATTCAACCTCCAGTGCTACAAAACAAAATAATATCTAAGCATAGAAAACCTACATGCACATCAGAGTAACCAATGCCTGTTAGGTCTTTGGCCTTCACAGCGGCAAGGGCCCATCTTCTGGCTCAGAGATGGCATCTTCTCCCCATGTACTCACATGACGGGAGGGCTCCAGCTGCGTGGGCCTCCTTCACAAGGGCACCTCCTGGCCCCATCCCACTCAGCAGGAGGGTTTAGCCTGGGCCTCTCTGGACAAGACAAACACGGGGCCGGGTAGGGCTCAGACCTTGCTCCCTCTTTCTGCTCTCCACTGTGGGAGGGACGCCTCAAGATGACTACTCTCTCTAAGCTAGAAGAGGGCCTTCAGCAACGCCAAGTCCGCTAGCAGCTCAATCACAGACTTCCCATTCTCATGAACCACAGAAATAAATGTGGCTTCAGCCACCCAGCCTACGGCAATCTGTTACAGCAACCAAAACCTAAGACTCCACCTTTTGATATTTCTCCATAAAGGCTGTTCCAGAAACTTACATAAGCCAACGAATGTGAAAATCTTACTTTGTCCAGATGCTGGTGATTTTTCACTGGAATTTAATGCCTCCAAGGCTCATTTACCAATCCCATGTGCCCCACGCGGTGCCTGACCTTTTTATCTAGTGCCCAACACCTGCTTTCTGAGTAACCTGCCTGTGTGTATTCTACGGCACAAGCCCAGCAGTCTGAGCCCAGCATGGGAAACAGTTTGAATGGATGCATAAGAAACTGGGAGTAACTTACCTTATGGATTTCATAAATGATATCAGGTTGAGTTATACTTAAAAGGTCATTGTTGCCTTTAAGTGGCCGGTCATGGTCTTTAAACTCTTGACCTTGGAAGCTTTCCTCACTCAGCCTGTGCCGCTGGATCATGGTACCCATCCCCCCGTCCAGCACCATAATCCTCCGCCGCAGAATGGCTTCGACCTCATCCTGAACACTCGCCTTCATCCCTTCTGTGAAGAGAGTGAAAACCTTACTTTACAGAATGAAAAGTGAGAAAGGTGTATGGGGGTAATTTTGGAGTAATTTACAGTAATTCACAACAGGAAGTAGAGGTCATAGAAGACGCACGTGTAACTGTAGCATTAGGAAAAAGCTTCCCAAAAACAATTTCATTGAGTCCTAACAGTTTAATAAAACAAAACTGTGCGCACAGCACAAACTCTTTAGTAAAGCACAAGCCCTGATGCAAGTAGGCTTCGCTGGTCCTGTCTCAGAGATGAGGAAAAACAGGCAGCACCAAGCCGAGCGACACAGAGCAGGCAGGCTACGGAGAAGGCCCTGAGTGTCGGTCCTGGTCAATTCTGAGCAGGTGCACCCTTAGCAGGAGACTCGGCTTGAAGAATCTAAAACTATCAGACTCCACGCTGATGTTTTAAGCATTAGCTTTGACCAGAGTCCCTCCTCCCTACTGCCAAAACTAACAACAGCCTGCATCAGGGTTTTTCTCGTTCACATCTTCCTCATCGGTGAGAGTCACTGGCTATCACCCCAAACGTCTCTTCATCCCTAGCTACTTGGCCCATGCTCCCTGATTCCAATCCCCACCCTTCCCAATCTTAGTCTTTGCTTTCTCAGAAGTACTGAAAAATCATGAACTACACTGATCAGTCGGTTCACACGCTCAGTCTGGTTCATCTTTCCTTACTTCTGACACCTGCTCACCCCACCCCTGCTTGCTTGGAGAAGCAAGTCCTAACCCAGCGCACACTGCAAGTGATTTAGCCTAATCCTGTAAAAGATCCGCAGTTGGGAACGCCTCTAATGAATCCTCAAAAAAGGCCCTAGTACTTTTCCACAGGGCTCCTTCTATGCTCATTAGAAATATAAACTGGTTTCGGTCAAGATAATTCTTTGTTTACTATGAAACAGCTCAGCCTCCACACCCACACATGCTAGATCATGTCTGTGGGTCACTACAAAAGCAAAGCGAGCAAAGGGTTTTTTTTTTTAATCTAAAAAACATACGAGAGGGAATTGTGAGATTACAGTAAGAAAAAAAAACCCACAACTGAGGTCCTTTACAACATCCTGCCTCCTCATCACCCACCCGCTTACTCTTCCACTGGGAGATAAGGGTGAGAGTCCCTCTCCGGCTAGGACCCTTCTTCCAGATGACTCGTCGGCACAAAGGTCACGGTTCTTATGCTTTTGCATCCCCAACTCTTCCCGCAGGAGTTTTTCTCTTGCTGGCTTCTCAGTTCCATTATAACCCACAGAGCATTCTCGTAAGAGGCAGTCCACCTGGGGACTGAGGGCATCCCTCAGTGGTTACAGCACTTGCCTAGCAAGCACAGGGCGTTCGATTCCCATCACCGCATAAACCAGGTATGTTGGCACACACTTGTAATCCAGCACTTGGGAGGCTGAAGTAAGAGGATTTTCATATGCTTGAGGTCAGCTCGGGCTACCTAGTGAGTTCAGGACCAGCCTAAACTACATAGTGAGCTCAGAATTAGCCTAGACTACAGAGCAAGATCCTGTGTTGAAGTAGAGAGAGAGAGAGAGAGAGAGAGAGAGAGAGAGAGAGAGAGAGAGAGAGAGAGAGAGAGAAGAAAGACCGAGGTGCTTGCTATAAAAAACAATCCCTTCCCCACACCCCTGGCAAAAAAAAAAAATACTCAATTTTAAGTTCCATCAGTTCCAGAACATCCTGAACACTTTAATACTGATTAGTCATGTCCTAAAAAGAACAGATTTTTCTAAATCAAAGTAAATATAGGAATACAGGAGTTTGCAGCTTTCCCACTTAGCTGAATAGTTTTTCTTGTTTTTTTGTTTTTTTGTTCAGGGTCCAGGCTGCCCCTGAACTCACTACGTACTCCAGGCTGGCCTTGAACACACAGCAATCCTGCCTCAGCCTCCAGAGTACTGGGATTACAAGTGTGCAGCACCACGCCTGCTTTATGTGGTGCCCGGTAATCAAATCCTGGGCCTTGCCCTTGCTACGCAAGTGCTCTAACCACTGAGCTATGCCCCAGTCCTATTTTTATGAATGTCTACATATCAACTAAATAACTCAATTGTAAAGGAACGGATCCCAAGAAACATTCTTCACTAGGAAGCCCAACAGATTTCACATACAGCCAATGTATTTTTTTCTCTATTGGTATTTTATTTTTAGATCTAGGTATATAAGCCAGTCTTTAAACCCAATCCCCAGGATTATCAAAAAAAAAAAAAAAAGCAAATAATCCTTTTCAGTGGTTTCCTAACTTGACTGTATCAAAGATGGTGACTTCTGCTTCCCAAGTCCCTGGCACAACTTTTTGTTTCCGGAGCTCTAATTTCTGTCTGCACTTCCTCGCTACCCTTTGGAGGAAGTTCTTTCTTGTATATCATCTCATTTTTGAAGAATATTTTTCCCACTTAATAAGCTTGAAAAGGACTACACTGATATTAATTCAGTACTTGATCTTTTATTCTTTTTTTTTTTAATCACTCAGCTTAGTTCCACGCAGCAGAACAGTGCCAAGTGAGGATAAAATCTGCTCTCGGGAAGAGCTTCCTGACTCACCAGCTACCTTCCCCGGGGCCACAACCAGCCTGACCTCCTAGACGCATAGCTGTAATGCCCAACCTTGAGAATCAGGAATTATCAGTTCTTCATTAAACAGCTCGAGTTGGTGGCACAGGCCTATAACCCCACCAGGCTGCCAGGCTGAGGCAGGAGGATCGCGAAGTTAGAGGCCAGTCTGGGTAACTTAGTGAGACCCTGACTTAGTGACTTAGTGAGACCCTGTATGGAAAGTGGAGGGGACTTGGAGATTCAATCTCCAATATGGCCCTTCCCCAAAAACCCTGACTCAGCACAGCGCAGCTGGGGTATGGCCTGGGGTTAGAGGATGTGCCCAGCACACACAGACTGAGTTCAACTTCTAGCACCAACAAACAAAAATAGAACAAAGTGTTGACATTGTGAAGGAAAAATAAAACACACAGAAAAAGGACACGCGTGAGAGACTAAGGGTTTCAGGAAATTCAAAATTGATCATAATACAACACACTGGTTGCTTACGGGGACAGAAACATACCTAAGGTCTTTTCCAGGCCCACACGCGTGGCTGAAAGTTCCTCAAGGGGCCTTAAACTTAATTAAACCTGGCTTGGTGCCGAAAAGGAAAGGGACTAGGCTGCATCCAAACACAACTTTCCTTTCCTTGTCTATGCACAGTCTTCTCCGTCTTCAGGGGGGTGCTAACTACATTCAGATGAAGGAAAATCACTTTTCTTTGTTACAATTAAATGGAAAGGTGAAAACCTGAAGCCAACGGTAAGAGAGTATTGAAACAACAACTCTCCTCTGAGACACACCAGTCTCACTTGACAGCACATGGCATACTGCTCAGCCACAGTCCCATTAACTTTTTTTTTTGGCTGACCTCAAACTCACAGCAACCCTCCTGCCTCAGCCTCCCAAATGCGAGGATTGCAGGCATGCACCTACCTCCACGACCTGATAAACATTTACGTGGTGCTGGGGAACTGAGCCAGGTCCCAGCACATGGTAGGCAAGCACATTAACCTCCAAGCTATGACCCTGTCCCTGTCCCCCTAGTTTCAAGGACAAGTCTACCAGCAATTGGCAGGGTCACCACATAAATTTCCTTCTGGGTATGAATTTAGTATCCACCGTCTCCTGGAGCGTCCTCGGCCTGTCAAAGGACACCACTGCTGTGCTACTACTAAGTCTGTTGCTCCCACATCCTCCACTTACCTCCCCCATTTTTACGCGATTAGGTGCCAACAAACTTTAACAGACCCCCAGCTCTCTATAAATTGCGCTGAAATGATACGCCATTCTCACAGTCAACCCGCTTTTTCTCCTAGTTGGTCCTCAGCCACCAATCCCAGAATCACTTCAGATTATTACTTCCCATCCCGGCCCGCTGAGTATCTGGCGGTAGGGCCTGCTCAATCCACAAGTCTCCCAAAAGTTGTTATACACATAAAAAAAATTTAAATACATAATACAACGCCGGGCCTGCTGGCAGAGGCCTACAATCCCAGCACTCTGGTCAGCAGAAGGAGGGGGATCACTCGTTTGAACCCAGCCTGAGCAACCTGGCACTTAGCGAGACCCTGTCTCAAAATCAAAAATGGCCAAGCACGGAGGCACATGCCTGTAATCCCAGCACGCAGGCGGCTGAGCCAGAGGGCTGATTTCATAAATTCGAGGCTCACCTCACCTACCAGCCTGGATTACAAACAGAAACCACATCTCAAAAACAAAACAAACACAAATTTAAAAGTGGGCTAGGACATAGCTCAGTGTTAAAGGCCCTGGGCTGGATGCCCAGCACCGTATAAATAAATAAATAAGCACATATAATAATGTGCTCAGGATTAATGTGCCATCCACCACTAATACGTCATCCACATCTGAAGCAAAACTAACGCTGAGAAAAAGTATGCAAGCACAAAATTCACAGTAGAGGTTATCCCAAGTTGGCTCACACAGGAAAAATTCACACATTTTTAGGACAACCTGTGCTTGAACACAGCGACTGTCTACGCAGACGGAGAGGGCAGAAAAGCGCGCTGGCGCGGAAAGTCACGGCTCCACGCCCACTCTCAACAGTCCGTCCTCCGCAGCAGACCTTCGGCGAGCGTTACATCCTGCGGACCCCCGCGGTGCCGCGCCCGGGTCCCTCCCCGGGTCAGGAGCACGTTCCCGGCGCCCGGGAAGGAGCGCGCGCGGCGGGGCAGGGATGGGTGGGAAGAAACCCAGCGAGGAGGCGGCGGGCCAGGTCCTGAGGGAGCCGCGGGGCGGCGCCCAAGCTCGGGGAGTCACCGAGCTCCGGAAGGCCAGCCGGGAGGCCACACGCGCACAACCGAGTCGCAGCGTTACCGGGTGGCGGCGGGGCACGCAGCGCCAGGGCCGTTTCGCCGAGTCTTCTCCCGCGACAGGGGACGCAGAGGGGCAGACGCGCTTCCACGGGAAACGGCAGCAGGCGACACCAGCCGGTCCTAGGCGCTAGCCACGCCGCCAGACCCGCGCACGCAACGTGACAGCGAGGCCCTCAGCCGAGACGTCGGTCGCGGCTCCTAGAACCGCTAGCTCTCCGCGCAATCAAACCTGGCGCGGGAGGGCCCGGCGGAGGTTCCACCCCCTCCGGCCGATGATTGGTCTTCGCAAGCGTCTTGCAAGCCGTATTGGCTGTCGGCTTCAACCAATCGGTGGAGGCTGGGCCCAACGCCTTCTGGGAGTCGTAGTCCTGAGTACCAGATCTCCCAGGAGGCCGGCAGCACCTCGGTGTTCTGGTGGTGCAGCTCAGGGGCTGCTCCAAGTTCAAGGTCGGTTGCCAAGTTGTCACTAACTTGGACCAGCTGTACAAGTGGCATAAACAGGAAACTTGAAGTCAGAAGACCAGCTCCAGTTTCATTTTTCTAGCTGAAGACGACATAACCAAACAGGAAATACCAGGGTGCTAATAATTTGTATAATATTTATTGTATTGTACTAGGTGTGGGGGACAGCATTGTAGGTGGGCTTGGGTGAGAGAGAGCCTACGCAGGCACTATGGAAACTCTGAAGTACATACATATATTGATACTGTCATTTGTAAATAGCAAACATCTATACAGCACCCTGTATATATGCGTCACACCGTGGCTACCCGCTTGAATTGCAGACAGACAAGCTTCATCACAGCGCTACTACTTCTTGGAAGAGGGACTCACAATATAGTTAGATATTTGAACACTAAAGGAAGAACCATATTAAATGGTCCAAATGAGGGCTGGGGCCCAGCTCCGGCGTTAGAGTGTTTGCCTAGCAAGCAAAAGACCCTGGTTCAGTTCCCACCACCACATAAACTGGGCGTGGTAGCGCATGCCTGTCATTCCAGCACTCCCTAGGATGAGGTAGGAGGCCTGTCTTGAGTTCAGGACCAACCTGGGCTACATAGTGTGTTCAGGACCAGCCAGGACTAGAGGAAAGACCCTATCTCAAGAAGGAAAAAGGAAGGAGGGAAGGAAGGAAGGAAGGAAGGAAGGAAGGGATGGGGAGGAAAAGAGAGAGGAGAAATTCGAAATAATTTTTCAATCAAAAGGAATTAGTTGAGAACAAATTGTCTTCTCATAACTAGAAGAAGAAACTGGTTAATGCATATTGAAACATTAAGCAAGTTAACCAAGTCAGGATTTTGCTTTTGTTTGCCACTGAAAGGCAAACTTTACATAGAGGTGATTTACAGAAATAAAGTTAACTAGGCAGTATTGGTTTCTGGCCCTGTCTAGAAGAGGAGAGCCAATTAAAATAATGAACTTTAAAATCTAGAATTTCTGGACTCGGTGCCTGTGTATCTGGGGTCGAGGGGTAGTGTGCAGTACTAGGGACTGAGCCCAGGGCCTTCACACTAAGCTACATTCCCAGCCCATTTTTAATTTTTGAGCCAAAATCTCACTAAATGGCTAAATCCCCCAGACTGGGCTCAAAATTGTGATCTTCCTACCTTCAGCCTGCTAGAGTGCTGTGATTACAGGCTTGTACCAGCAGAACCAACTTAGAATCTGTTATATTTGGGACTTAATTCAAAGTTATGAAAAGTGTTGGAATCCTATGTTCTTTGGATTATGATGTATCTAATGAATATTTATTGGCTTCATTAAGTGGTGATCAAATATATTATTTATATATTATTTTTAAGTTATTTTTTTCTTATTTTAATGTATTGAGGCAGGGTCTCGCTCTGTAGTTCAGGCTGGTCCTTAGCTCATTAGGTAGCCCAGGCTGGCTTTGATCACACCAATCCTCCTGCCTCAGCCTCCCAAGTACCAGTATTATCCATGTGCACCACCACCCAGCTAATTTTATGTGGTACTGGGGATTAGAATCCAGGGCCTTCTGCATGCTGTGCAAGCGCTTTAACCACAAGCTGTGACCCCGTCCCTCTTATTTTATATTTTATTTTTTTCTTTTTTGAGTTAAACAATTGCCCCAAGCCAAGCTTCTCACACTTGGGAGTGCTGGAAATGAAAACTTGACAAACTGGTTCTTGCATTCCTGCATGTAACCACTGGCTAAACCTTTACCCAAGGAATAAAGACGTGCTGAGAAGGAAGAAAGGAAGAAGGCCTACTTGGGGAGAGGGAGAGGGGGCCTGGGGTGGGGAAGGAAAGGGTGTGAAAGAAAGGGATATGACAGGTAAGTAATAAGAACAAAAATAAATAAATGCATGACACTTAGGTGAAAAAGAAATCTCTTCTGCAAAAACAGAAGCGCCAAGTTGCTCTTTTTTTTGACCATTACTCGGGTTCACTGGCCTCAACGGCCGAACAATTTTATGAAATGTTGCCGCAGCCTTTTCCTTCCACGCACGGTACCACAGACAGAGCCCAGGGCCTTCGCACCCACAGCATCGCAAGCTCGTTTTTAGTTTTGATTTTGTGACACGTCTCATGAAGTCCTTGTGATCCTCCTGGCTCAGCCTCCCAGAGTGCTGGGATTACAGGTGTGTAAAGGAATGTCTTTCATGAATACTTTTTTTTGAGACAGGATCTCACTCTGTAGTCCAGGCTGGCCTTGGACTCACAGCAATCCTCCTGCCTCAGCCTCTGGAGTGCTGGGATTACCTGTGTGCACCACCATGCCCGGCTTATGTGGTGTTGGGGAACTGAACTCCCAGGTACCTAGCGCCGGATTTAGTGCTTGCTAGGCAAGCGCGTTAACCGCTGAGCCGTTCCTCCATCCTCACGAATACTGCTTAGGAATGTGTGCTGGTTAGTCTTGGGTGTCAGTTTGACTGAATTGAGAGACTCATGGGGAGGGGACTGGATTGTGAGGAAGGGCCCCAACCTTGAACTCACAGGAGGGAGGGGTCGCCTTAGAGGAAGCAGATGCAGGGCTGTGACCTTGGGAGACAGTATGTGGTCCCTGCCCCTTCCTCACAAGCTCTGTGTGTCCTCTGCTTCCACGAGCCAACTTAGACCTCTCCTCTAAGCTGCGGACGTCCTGCGTTTCGTCCCAGTCACAGGAAGGCTCCACAACACAAGATGAGCCCCTGGAACGTTAGGCCACGTTCTCAACGGAGGACATTCCCCCTTGCTGTATGTAAAGCAGCTGTGGCCTCTTAGGGAAGGGCCTACACAGTGGGAGGTGAGTAGCAAGTGACCTTGCGAAGAGGCTTCTGTATTTACAGCCACTCCCCATCCCTCACATTGCCACCTGGGCTCCGTCTCCTGTCAAATCGGCAGAAATTGGTCCTTAGTACCAAAAAGGTTGGTGATCCCTGGTCTAAAGGACTGTCACTAAACGGGAACCTCTGTCTTGAGTGCAGGGCTGTCCCAAGGCTCCGGCTGCTCAGGGGCCTTCACAGCGTGCCCTTTTCATCCCACAAAATGCATGCTTCTTCTTTCTGCATCTGATCATATCTGCAAAATACCCGTGAGTGAATGGGAGATAAGTGCTTTATTATAAAATATGGTTTGAAGGGGACTTTTTGAGACAGGGTTTCGCTCTGTTGTCCAGGCTGCTCCTGAACTATGTAGCCCCAGTTGGCCATGAAAAAAGTATAATCTTCCTGCCTCAGCCTCCCGAATGCTGGGATTAGACATGCAATACCACACCAGTCTTATGTGGTGCTGGGGAATCGAACCTAGGGCCTTGCACTTGCTAGGCAAGCACTCTAACTGCTGTGTTGTACTTCCCGGGTTTGAATATGTGATTCTCCCGCCTCTAGAGATTACAAATATACATATTGGACTGGGGGTGTCACTCAGCGATTAGAGCGCTTGCCCGGGAACCATGAGACCCTGAGTTTGACCCCCCAGCACCACACATGCATGGCATGATGGCGAACACCTGGAATTACACAGCTAGTTTAGGACCAACCTGGACTGCACAGCAAGGCCCCATCTAAAATAAAAACAAAAAATTCATGGAAAAAGCTCACAAAGGACACTGATGGGGGAAAAGGACATGCACAGAAGACCAATAACCTCATTTATAGAGGCAGGGAACCTTTTTTAGGATACAGTTCGTAGCAGGATAGAAAAAAATTGGCCTGGGGACATAGTGCAAGGGTTTGATTCCCCAGCACTACATAAGCCAGGCATGGTGGTGCACACCTATAATCCCAGTACTCAGGAGGCTGTGGCAGAAGGATTGCCATGAGTTTGAGGACAGCCTGGGCTACATACTGAGCTCAGGATGAGCGTGGACTACAGAGAGACTTTCTTTCAAAAAAAGGGGGGGGGGGGGCTGGAGGAATGGTTCAGCAGTTAAAGCGCTTGCTTAGCAAGTGCTAAATCAAGTGCTAGGTACCCAAGTTAGATTCCCCAGCACCACATAAGCTGGGCGTGGTAGCGCATGCCTGTAATCCCAGCACTCGGGAGGCTGAGACAGGCAGATTGCCCTGAATCCAAGGCCAGCCTGGGACCTATAGTGATTCAGGACCAGCCTGGACTACAGAGCGAGACCTTGTCTCAAAAAAAATACAAATAAAGAAAAAAGAAATTAACGAGTAATTCCACTGTTTTGACTGTTTCAGAGATAGTTGCTTATTATTTCCTGTGAGCAAGTCATTTTCTTTCTTTCCATGATTGATAACTTGAGAACTGGACATGCTGGGTATTATACTCTGGTAACTTGGGCACCCAACCCTCACTCTCTGTAGAGACCGCTAGGTTTTGCCTGCTGAGGTCTGGGGCACTCTCTGTGACTGCCAAATTACTTTTGGAAATATCTGCTCCTGGTGGTGGACTCTGAATTGCCTCTTTGGTCATCTACAACAAACTTTTTTTTTTTTTGAGACAGGGTCTCACTCTATAGTCAGGCTGGTCTTAAACTTACTATGGAGCCTACGCTGGCCTCAATCTCAAGGCAAATTCAGCTTCCCCAGTGGTGAGATTACAAGGGTGCATCACCATGCCAAGGTATCATGTGGTGCAGGGAATCAAACCCAGGACTTCATACTTCCCAGGCAAGTGTTCCTATCACTGAGCTTTGCTCCTGGCCCAAATTTTCTTTTCTTGTTTTTATTTTGAGACAAGGTCTCACTCTGTAGCCCAGGCTGGCCTAGAACTCAAGCAGTCCTCCCACCCCAGGCTCCCGGAGCTGGGACCGCATCTGTACACTACCATGCCCAGCCATCTCTACATGATGCTGAGGAATCGGACCAGGCCTTAAACACATTAGGCAAGCACTCTAACCACGGAGCTACACCCTCGGCCCCCACACATTTCCCTGTCTGGGTCTAGAAAGAAGGAAAATAAGAACCTGTCCCTTTATATCACCAAAACATGTAACTCTGGGGCTCAGGTTATAGCTCAGCGGAGCACTCACCCAGCACATGCAATGGCCTGGGTTCAATTCCCCAGCACTCCATAAACCAGGCGTGGTGGCACTGCCTATAATTCCAGCATGGAAAAGCTGAAACAGGAGGACTGCCGTGAGTTTGAAGCCAGCCTGGAGAACACAGTGAGTCCAGGACCAGCCTGGACCATAAAGTGAGACCTTGCCTCAAAAGAAAAGCAAGCAGCTATGCGCTGCAAGTGTAGCTCGGCGGGGAGACCGCTTGCCTGGGTTCAGTCCCTGGCACCATGCAACCGCGGGGCGTGGTGGCGCACAGTGACATCAGGGTCAGCCTGCACTACAGAGCAAGACCCATGACTCTGATCTTCAGAAGACGAGTTCCTGACTGCCCAACTGGTAGCCAGACCGGAAATGCTTGCTGTGGCCTGGGCATGGAGATGCGGGACCTGCTATGCGAGGTAGAGGAGCTCACCGGCTGGCCTGCCCTTGAGCCAGCGCTGCTGTCCCGGGGCCCCAGCTCTCCTAGACCAGAATTCAGCAACCTCCGCCGCTTCCCTTGTGCTGGGGGGAGGGTGGATCCCGGGCTCCCACCAGCTCCTGCCACCCGCACTCCGGCTTCAGCTGTCATAACCGCGTGGTTGCTCTTGTTTTGAGACAGGGTCTCCGCCCTGTAGACCAGCGAGAGTCCTTCACCAGATGAAAGCTTTGAAATACTACAGAAATTTAAAAAGTGGACTTTGTTTGCAGCTAACCAAAGCATCTGGTTCTCTTTGAAATAATAACAGCAGGGATTCTTTCTCTTTTACAAATTCAGTTTAATTGGTAAATAAAAACTACTTCTAGAACCAGAGTAGAAACACGTTTGTTTATTGGCTTTCAGAGGTTATTTCTCTTCTTCATTTAGGAGCAGAGTATTGATCCATTTTTTTCTGGCCAAATGTCATAATGAAGTTTAAAAGGTAGGTGGGTGAGCTCGCCAGGCCCACCTTGAGCCACCCAAGTCCACCCCAGGACAGCAGTTCCCGGTCCTCCCTGGAGTCCGTGGGTGGGATATAGCACCTGCTTGAAATAAAATACAGACAAGCTCACCTGCATGGCACACCAAAAAACACCTGGCATAACGCCTGAGGTTCCACGGTCGCAGGGATCTACTGTCTACTTAGTAAGGAAGCAAACCAACGAAATGCACAGAGGTTGGCAGAGCAAAGGGGCTGGGGCAGCTGCAGGATCTCTGTGGAAACGCGTGAAGATCTGAGAAAGCAGGCCGCAGGAAACAGGCATGCTCCTACTCTTCCAGCGACACCCGATCGCTGTGCGCCACTACTCTTGTCCGTTTATAGCTCATTTGTGATCATTAAGAACTCTAATAGGACACCTCGCCTGCTTAACTCTGTCTCTCTCTGTCTCTCTTCTCTCTTCTCTCTCTCTCTCTTTCTCTCTCTTTCTCTCTCTCTCTCTCTCTGTAGGGGATCGAGCCTAGGGTCTTTATACTGTGTTACATCCCCAGCCCATTTTCATTTTTAATTTTGAGGCAAGTGAGACAACGTCTTGCTAAGTTGCTCAACTGCCATGGCAGGGCTGGAACTTGCGATCCTCCTGCCTCAGCCTCCCAAAGTGCTGGGATGACAGACCTATGGACCTGGCTTTCTGCTTTACTCTTCACAAGCTGTGACAGAACAATCTGGAGGAGGAGTTTTAGCACATGGTAGGAAGAGCGCAAAAGCTGATGAGGCAAGGGAGCCAGCAGCCTCCTGTGTCCCCAGGGCGGGACAGGGATAGAGCTGGGCTTGGGCTCAGGAGGCAGCCTCCAGCAGTGGCCTCTCCTACTTCCTCCTGAGCAAAGCAACCCACCCCAGGGCTGTGGCCTCATTCCTGCAGGGTAAGAACCTTCCCCACTGCAGCTGAGGACCGACCTCTCCCACTGACGCTGGCTTCCCCACAGCCAATGACAACTTCCAAGGGCCAAGGAAAGCACACCTGGAGCCACAGAAGGGGGCCACTGTCTCTTCTTAAGAGCCAGGCCAGGAACCTGCTCCTGTCACAACACACAGAGCACTTCCATGAGTCTCCAGAGACCCTGAGAGTGCACTCCGGAGGAGGAAGAGGAGTGGGGAGCCAGCAAGTGATTCTATGCCTTTCATCAGCCACCTGCTGACTGCCTTCCTCTGGGGCAGCTAGTCTCCTCAGGTCCCTTGCTGGGGGGACAAAGGCATTACCTCCTGCGGATGCGACACGAGTTCTCAGCAGGAGAGAGCAGACTGCAAGCTCTACTTCAAAAATTCTGAGCACTGAAGAGCTTTCGAGTAGTCTGTGAGTCTCTTCTCTTCCTTCCTTTTTTCTTGTGGTACTAAGGATCAGGCTCAGGAACCTACACACTGAGTTACATCCTCAGACCATTTTTATTTTTTTGATTTTCAGACTGGGTCTCACTAAGTCACTGAGTCACCAGGCTGGGCTCACACTTGTGTTCCTCCTGCCTCAGCCCTCCCAGGGCATTGGGATGACAGGCCTGCACCACAAGGCCCCGCCTGCAGACCATTTCTTTCCCTGGCAGTCCAGCTCATATGCTGAACTAACCAGAAGAGACTAGAGTACGTATAAACTTAGGTAGAGCTAATCTTTGGAAAAGGGAGAACCACAGCACTAGAACCCCAACTGCATTCTCCAGGGGAAGATCCCAGGGGCGCAGGAGACAGGAAGGACATGTTGTCAGATTACCCGGCACTCACCCACCTGTGACTATCCCCCTGGTCACGGATCTTGGGCATTTGAGATTTTCACATTTTCACATTTTTTTCTTTTCTTCTATCTCTAAATCTCCCTCACTTTGAAGCAAGTCACTTCCTGTGTTCAATCAAAGAAACAAACCAATCTGCTACTTCATTGCATTTTGCTATAGATTGAGAATGAAACCTATCCGTGAAGCACACTGGGGAAGCTCCGTCTTCTAACTGCTAGCAAGGACTGGGCGCCTCTCAACGTAATAAAGCTGGTCAACGTCTCCAGGAAACCAACCATGACCTTGGCTTTATTGCGTTCTGACGGGATCAAGGCTTACAAGAGCCCGGCTCACAGATCGCTCTCGCCGTAGAGCGCGGACGAGAAGGCCGTGTAATCCAGGGCGCCGGGCACGCTGCCAGGCCCCGAGTAGGCCGGCATCCTCTTGATGCAGTACTGTGCCTGGTCCGGGGGCAGCTCACGCCGCAGCTCCTCTGCCAGGATGTACGGCTGGGGAAACACAGCACATTGGCACATGAGCAGCTTCCATACGTATGTAATTCTAGCCTGGGATTCATTTTCAGGTTTTTTGTTTGTTTGTTTTGAGACAGGGTCTCATTCTGTAGCCCCGCTGGTTCTGAACTCACTATGGAACCCAGGCTGGCCTTGGACTCATGCATGGTAATCCCTCTGCCTCAGCCCCCTAACTGCTGGATTACAGGTGTGCACCACCACGCCCACCTTTATGTGGTGCTTAAGAATTGGACTTGGGTACCTAGTGCTTGCTAGGCAAGGACTTTGACCACTGAGCCATTCTTCCAGCCCCAGATTCGTTTTTAAAAAGGGACTGATATATCTTGGGAAGCTGAGGCAGGAGGATCAATAGTTTAAGGCCAGCCTGGGCTACACAGTGTGTTCAGGCTGACATGGATACACAGTAAGATTCTGCCTCAGGAAAAAAAAAAAAAAAAAAAGAAAGGATCAATTTAAAGCTCAGGCCTCTGGGGAGGTGCCTATGTTTTTGGCCAGTAGGAAATTTAACATTGTTTCATAAAGACAAATGGAAAATTGTATCAATATTTCTCAAGGAGGCCAGGCATGGTAGTGTACACGGGCAACCTCAGCACTCAGGAGGATGAGGTAGGAGGAGGCCAGCCTGGGCTATACAGTGAGTTCAATACCAGCCTGGACTACAGAGTAACACCCTGTCTCAAAAACAAAACTAACAACAGGAGCTGGAGGAACAGCATAGTGGTTAAAGTGCCTGCCTAGCAAGCTTAAGGCCCTGAGTTCAATTCCCAGCAGCACGTACTTGGGCATGGTAGTGCACACTTGTAATCATAGCACTCAGGAGGCTGAGGCAGGAGGACTACTGTGAGTCTAAGGTGCCTTGGCTACATAGTGAGTTTAAGACCAGCATGGTCTGCAGAGTAAGACCCTGTCTCAAAAATAAACCAATAAATAAATAAACCCAACAACAAATCCAGCAGAGCTACAATGTGGGAAATACACGACATAGTTCTTTCTTTTTGGCGGGGTGGTGGGGGAGGGAGAGAAGACAGGGTCTCATTCTGCAGTCCTGGCTGGTCCTGAACTCACTATGTAGCCCAGACTGGTCTTAAATCCCTGGCAACCCTCCTGCCTCAGTCTGCTGAGTGCTGGGATAATAGGTGTGAGCTACTATGCCCAGCTCATTTTTACGTGGTGCTGGTAATCAAACCAAGGGTCTTCTAGGCAAGGGATCTAATCACTGAGCTATGCGGCTAGCTCTTTAATTTCAGGTCTCCAATAAGGTAGAGGTCAATTACGATGAAAGAAACTGGCTAGTAACAGTCGAGCAGATCACACTGATTCACGGTAGGATATTTCTGGGAAAGGACTAGCTGGGACGACCGACGGCTCACTGCCCCTCCACCCATCCTCCCTGGCCCATCTGATAATAAGTGACTCCGTTGAAGACACACTTGGTGTTGTCATCATCGTTTCTGTTCACAACCTGCTTCTTTCGTTTGCTAAAATGACGCAGGAGACCTGCTGCTAAGGAGAGGAGTAGCGGCAGCACAGACCTTGTCAGAAGCCAGGATGCGGAAAGAGGCGATGACCTGCTCGGCGGTGTCCGTGTCGGCGGTCTCCCTGGTCATGAAGTCGATGAAGGACTGGAAGGTGACCGTGCCTTGTCCATTGGGATCCACCAGGGTCATGATGCGGGCAAATTCGGCTTCACCCTGCAACAACGGGCAAAGTCAAGTTCAGGTCGATTTTTCTTTTCTCTCTCTCTCTCTCTCTCTCTCTCTCTCTCTCTCTCTCTCTCTCTCTCTCTCTCTCTTTGTCTGTAGTACTAGAGATCAAGCCCGGGGCCTTCACACTGAGCTCTATCCCCAGCCCATTTTACTTTTGATTATGACACAGGGTCTGACTTCAGTTGCTAGGTTGCCCTGTGTGGGGTTGAACTTGCTATCCCACTGCCTCTCGCCTCCTAAGTGCTGAGACTATAGGAGTGCACCACCACACACACAGGATTTTTATGGGGTACTGGGAGATCAGACCCAGGACCTTAATACAGTAAGCAAGTCCTCTACCCACAAAGATACACCACCAGTCCCAAAGCTCAGATTCTTGATTCCTTTACTGGAAAAAAAACTACTGAATATAAATGTGTTTTAGCTTTGTAATATCATAGTTATTTGTACTGGGGATTGAACCCAGGGCCTCTGCTTGGAGCTACCTGCCCAGCTGCTTTGTCTATTTCAGACAGGGTCTTGCTAAGTTGCTACACAGCCTAGGCTGGGCTTGAACTTATGATCCCCTGCTTCAGCCTCCCTAAAGTGTGGGGATTACAGGTCCATGCTATTAGGCCAAGCTTGCTCTGTAAGATTATTTTTATACATTAATGGGCAGACTATCAAAAAGTATTATTGTACGCAATGAAAATGAACCAATACCAAAGACAATGAGTCCTGTCACTGACGGAGGTGGTTTCCCCACCATCCAAGCCCAAGCTCACTGCAGTCCCCACCCCGTGTGATGTCAGCTTCTGTCTTACCAGGTCGTAGCCCATGGAGATGAGGCAGGCCCGGAAGTCCTCGTGGTCCATCAGCCCATTCTTCCTCTGTGGGCAGAAGGAGAGTACAGAGGCCGGAGAATGAGCCCAGGGAGCAGCTCTACCAGGCCAAGTGGGAGACAGCTATCCAGAGAGGGGCTGTGTTGCACCTGACCGAGACCCCAAGGTCGTTGCTGCAGGAAGGCAGCCACCCCATGGATGTTAGTAATAGTTTCTTTGAAAGGGAAAAGGGAGAAAGGAGACCCTTATGAAACAAGGGAACAAGAGGAGCTAGTTGGCATACTAGCTCACGACTGCCACCTATTGATGGTAGAACACACTGCAAGCATTTTGAGAAAGGACTCCCGCCAAGGCCCTGAGTGGTTTGCGAAACTCCCCAGGATGAAAACGTTTCTGGAGCTGAAATTATGGCAGGCTCTTGGGCCAGGAGGCAGTGGCCGCTCCAAGAAGCAGGCTTAGCTTGTCCTGAAAGTCCAACAGGGGTCTGTGTGGAAGCCAGCCCCCGGACAACCTCTTCGTCTGTTGAGAAAGACCAGGTCAGGACAAACACTGACCCAAGCTGTTCAGAGACAGGAGGCAGCAAAGCCCTGGGGGGACAAGATGCGCACAGCTGCACTGGCAGATGTCCTGAGGAGCAACTGAGGCGCGGTACTGCTCTGTAGTCCAGGATGGTCCTAAATTTGCTATGTAACCTAGCCTGGCCTCAAACTCCAGGCAATCCTCCTGCCTCAGCCTCCCAAGTGCTAGGATTATAGGCATGTGCAACTGCACCTGACTAATTTTTATGTGGAGCTGGGGACATGAACTCAGAGCCTTGAGCACACTTAGGCAAACACTTAGCTATGCCCCAGCCCCATCCATCCATTATATATATATATATGGGGCTGGGGCTAGGACCCAGGGTCTTTGCACTGAGCAACATCCATAGCCCATTTTTACTTCTGATTTTGAAAGACAGGTTCTTGCTAAATCACTGTGTGACCCAGCATGACCTCAAAGTTGTGATTCTCCTGCCTCAGCGCCCCAGAGTGCTGGGATTATAGACCTGTGTCACTGGGCTCAGCTCCTATCACCTTGACCAGCACCTGAGCTCAACATATCCTATTGGTGGCTGCTGTCATTGGGCATTACCCAACCAGCCTGGCAGCGGGCTTCTGGGGACATCAGGATGTAAAGCAGCCCACGCGCATGACCTCGGATCCACTGCTCTGCCCCAGAGCTGCCTTTCATGCTGCCCGGGGAGAGGGGCGCCTACCCTGTCGAAGTGGTTGAAGGAGGCCCTGAACTCGTTCATCTGCTCCTGAGTGATGCCTTTGGCATCTCTGGTGAGAATCTGGGTCTCCACCTCATTGATGGTTCTGGCGACGGTTGTCAGCAGCAGCTCCCAGCCAACACGAATATGCTACGGGAGAAAATGGGGACAGACAGGCTCTGCAGTCACCTTCCCAGCAGGGCAAGCCGCCCACACGCACAGGAGGAGAAGCCACAGGCTTTCCTATACTGCTGGGGTTTTTCGTAAATTTTAAAAATATTCTATCTTTCCATGTTTGGTAAGCTTCTGTAGTGGGAAACAGATGTGAGGCCAGATATTGATGGCTCATTCTGGAACTACACATTGTATAATCTGTGTGTCACTAAAACTACTTCCCATTTACTCAGGTGGCAGGATGGGCCTGGCTTATACCTGCTGGCTCCCAGGACACTGGACTGTGGGAATGGCTGGCCACAGTCCAATTGCTGGGACTCTTTCCAAGGAAAAAATTACTGTGATAATTAATTGTGATGATTTTTACATTGTGTTTACTTATTTATTTTTATTTAATTTATTGGTACTGGGGGAAGGAGCCCAGGGCCTTCACAATGAGTTTCATCCCAGTGCAGTTCTTATTTTTTATTTGAGACAGAGTCTCACTAAGTCGTTAAGTTGCTCAGGCTGGGCTTGAACTTGCCATCCTCCTGCCTCAGCCTCCCAGAGTGTAGGGATTACAAGCCTGCACCAGCAGGCCCAGCGGTCTGAGATACCTGATTGTGCTGGGGCTCGAACCCAGAGCTTACACACGCTAGGCCAACACTGTCCCTCAGCCACACCCAGCCCCGTAATGATGCTGTGTAACACTGTGTTCACAAAGCTTTTCCTCTGTGACAGAAGGGCTTTCTAAAAAGAAATCTCTAATGCTCAAACTTGCAGGAAAGGAAGAAAGAAAGACAAGTGTGTGCAGAGAAGACCCCAAGAAGGAGACACGGTGGCAGGCTGTACCTCCATGGTGTAGTTGGTGTGCTTGTTATCAAAGACCAGGGCCTCCTGGATGAGCTGGTGGTCGCCCTCCAGCTTGTCCACGTTGCTCTTATAGTTGATGATGTTGTGCTCATACTGCTTCAGCTGGTTCATCTGGTCTTCCAGGGCCCCAGTGATCTGGATGGAGCTGCGGGCGATCTCCTGGAGACACAAGGGGGCACGTGGAGAAGACGTGAACGGCTGTGGTGGCAGCTCCATGCAAGTCACCAGTCCTGCCTGGGTGCCTGAGGCTGTGCCGGCCTCCAGCAGCAGCCCGGGTCACCTGATGTCCCCAGACAGGGTGGGAAACAGCAGGATCACAGGGTGGAACAAGGTCTAGCTCTGGTCAGTTAGAGAATGAGAGAACCAGGAAAAGCCAGCGAAGCTCACCCGGCGGCTGGGGCAGGCAGGGGAAGAGCCATGGGAATCCCTGGCTCCCTCTGCGGGACAACTGCTAGAACTTCAGGCATTTTCACACCTAAGACGTTTTACCAGTATGAAGGCTCAATGACAAAATAACCAGAAGGCATCAAGTATGTCCCCCAGCCCACTTTGGGGTTCCCCTCCACTCCCTCCAAAGTGTGCTTAGGTGCACACATCAGCCCGGGAGCTGGGAAGTTAAAGCCCAAGTGAGAGCGGACATGAGGGCAGCAGTCAGAAGCCACCGCCTGGAGTTGCTGCTCCTCTGCTGGGGCCTGGAGCGGAGGTCCTGAGAAGCCCCAGGGAGGGCGCCACGTACCTCCATCTTGTTCTGGATCCAGGGCCCGATGGCATTGGCCTGGGCAGCAAACTGGCGGCGCAGGCGCTCATTGGCATGTTGGCGGGCCAGCTCCTCCTGCAGCGACTGGTCCCGGATGGGCACCAGCTGCTTCACCTGTCAATGGCCCAAGGACAGCAGGGGTGAGAGGTCAGCTTGGGTCAGGGAAGGGTGATCACAGGATGAGGTCATCATCCAGGGGAGGGGCAAGTGGGAGGAGAAGGGGCATGGACTCTCTAACCAGAACTGGCTCTGACTGCCACCTCTGCCCACCAAGAACCCGCTCAAAGGCAGGCTGGGCCACAGGGAATTATAAGGCTGCATTATGGACAGTGGCTATCCTTGCAGCCAGGAGCTCTCACCCTGCAGCCCCACCCACACGTGAGCCAGGCACAGGCTGCAGATCTGTGGACTCCAACAAGGGGTGGACTGACAACTTCAACCTGCGGCCTCTCGCCTCTCACTGGAAGTCAGTGCTGCTTCAGTCATGACTGGGCAGCAAATCCACCACAGCCACCTGCAGCCCCTGCGACCAAGCCCAGCAGGAATCGCAGGCGCTGTGCACACTAGGCTGGCGAGAGTGCAAAAATGTGCACACACGCTCTGCCTCAGCACACGGCAGGCAGTTCTGTTCCATTCTGTTTTGTTTGTGGTGCTAGGGATTGAATGGAGGGCCTTCACACTGAGCTACCTCCCAAGCCCATTTTTCTATTTTTAACTTTGAGACAGGGTGATATTGCTAAACCACTAAATTGCCTGATCTGGGCTTGAATTTGAACTTGCAGTCCTCCAAACTCAGCATCCCACAGGCTGGGATTACAAGTGTGAGCCATCACACCAAGCTTGCACTGTTTAAAACTGGTATGTTGTGTGACTTTTTATCGCAAGCCACATCACAACCACAAGATGGAATTATTCCCTATATGCTATCCATTAGCCTGCTGAGGTGCCCAACTGCAGCTTAAGCCATGAAAAAATCTACTTGAAAAAATTAGACAAATCAGCTCAGGAGGTCACACTTTCATAATAATTAAATTTGTGGACAGGTTCCCAAAATTTAAAAGGGAGCAAAAGTTACTAGGAGTACTTCTGCTCCTCAGATATAATTTTCTAAGCAAACTTTTTTGCATTTAAAATTCACATACATTTAGCACACATCTAAACTCCCTAATAAAATGCAATGGACAAGCTGATTCCTTCAAATACAAAGTTGCAGTTTTAAAAAGCATCAGTATCATAACCTATGCTGATTTTACCACAACTTTAATTTTCTTTTAAAAGGAAAAGGGCTTCTACTTTCTCTTTCTACCAAATGCGGGAGCAAGGAAGCAGGTTGGGCATGGTGGTCCAGGCCTATAATCCCAGCACTCTGGGAGGCTGAGACAGAAGGATGCCAAGTTCTAGCCCACCCTGGGGAGTTCAGGGACCCGGAGAGACCCTGTATAAAAATAAAAAATAAAAATGTGAGCTGGGGGTATACCTCAGCATTCAGAACACTGCATAGTACACACAAAGGCCTGGGCTCCACCCACCAGCTTCACATAAAAATCACTTGTGCGCACATCTGTGATCTTGTGAGAAGCCACGGCAGGAAGATTACCATGAGTCTGAGGTCATAATGAGTTCAGGGCCACCCTGGACTACAGAGTAAGACCCTGTCTCTAAACAAACAAACAAACAAACAAACAAATGGCAGGGATATAGCTAAGGGCAAAGGCTCTGGGTTCAATCCTCAGAACCAGAAACAAAAATCCCAGGGAAGCTGATGAATGACATATGAGATCTTCGATGAACGCAAATCTGCCACCAGTGATGCCTCAGGAGGCGGTCACCGCCGTCCCCGAGGCACCGCCCACTTCCGGGCCCAGGCCCAAGCTGATGCAGCTGCCCACCTTGTCCCACTTGGTGCGGAGCTCATCCATGGTGACGGTGCTGTAAGGGTTGCTGGAGCTGATCCGGATGTTGTAGCTCTGGATGACTTTTTCCACCTCGTTCTGGATGGCCGCGATAGACTGCCTCTCCCCATCTGCTTCAGGCAGGGTGGCCTTGAACTGCTCATGGGCTGTGATCAGGCTCTGCATGGAGAAACCCTGGTGTGAGTGTCCACTTCACATCCTTTGACGCTCCCTTCCACACATATGTGGGCATTTTGACTTTATTTTTGTGATACTGAGCACTGAACCTAGGGCTTTGGCTCCGAGCAACACCCCTAGCCCATTTTATTTTTTATTTTGATACAAGGCCTTGCTCAGCACTAAGTTGCCCAGGCTGAGCTCAAACTTGGGAACCTCCTGCCTCAGCCTCCCAGGGTGCTGGATTACATGCCTGTGCCACCATGCATGACTAGATGTCTTTATAGTTGTACACACCTCTGGAGAAAAACAAATTCTGGATGTTTGAGAAAACATGTCTGGTGGGACTGAGGGCATATGGTTCAGTGGTTAGAATACTTGCCTAGAAAGCTCAAGGCCCAAGTGGGCGATGCGGCTGCCCATACCACATGCCACTCACTCACTAGTCCAGGACCAGATCAAATGTCAGCATTTACAGCATGGCTCCCCCTGCATGCAACACCACCCCACCTGGAAGCTGACAACTCCCAGGGTGAAGGGGCCAGAAGTCAGAGGCTGCCTCCAATAGGGTGAACCCTGGCAGGGACCTTCTGCATTTCCTTCTATTAGGATTTCTCTCTAGGAGTTTATTTTGCAGAAGAAAATAATAACAACTGTATTTTCTCTTTCTATTCTACTGTACATCAAATTTGTACACAATGTTCTCTACTGAATGGGGTCCCCCCTAACAGTGGGTCTCCTCCCAAACATACCTGCTCAGAAGTCTCAGGAACTGCTCTAAAGTTCCAGTAGAAATTATAAGCAGGTGGGAGGCAGAAGATTTGGGGTTTTAACATTTTATCATCTATTAAAATTCTGTAGATCTAAATAAACAGACATGTATACATTCTGCGAAGTAATGTGTCAGTCAACAGGCTGACACGAGCAACTCCCAGAGCACAGACATCTAGTCTGCTCAACGAGTCAGGGCCCATTTTTTAAACTCTTAAAAATATGAACTTTTTCTGACATATTCACCATTATCTGTGATTAATTCGGTTGTAGCAGAGATTACCAAACACTTTCTGTTTGTTTTGTTTTTGACACAGGGTCTTACTATGTGGTCCAAGCTGGCTTCAAGTCTCTCAATCCTCCTGCCTCAAACTCCTCAGTGCTAGGATTACAGGTGTATGCTATCACACCCGGTTCAGGAAACACTTCTAAACTAAGGCTCAAAGGGAGATTTGGGATTTCTAGTCACATGTTTCTTGGGAGCAGGGGGAATATACATATATGTGTATGTGGGTGTGTGTGACACACACACATTTATATCAGGCCTGGGGGTACAGCTCAGTGATGGAGTACACACTTAGCTCGCACAGAGTCCTGTTCTTAAACCCCAGGATCAAAAAAAATTTAGGTTGTCTATCTTCTGTCACTCTGTCTCTTTAAGAAAGCGTGAGACAGGTGACAGGCAGGTGGACAGGTGGCGCCGACCTCTGCCTAGGCAGAGGACAGGGCCCGTCACCTGGATCTCCTCAATGCTGTGGACAATGAACATGTCCTGCAGGTCCTCCATGGCACCCTCCATCCAGTTGTTGAAGGGGGCAGCTCTCTTGGCAAACTCCAGGTGCAGCTGATCGATGGTCTCCAGCAGCTTCTCCGTTCTCTGAAGAGGAGAGACACAGAAGCTGCATCACCACAGACAGCTAGGACAGCACCGCGGGGCACAGCGGAGTACAAACGTGGGTCCCAGAGTACTAACGCGTCATCTGCAGTTCAGCGTGTGTCTGCAGAATAACTGATGCTCACGTGGTTAGGCAGAGCCCTGTGCATCCCTGAGGGGGCCCTGATCAAAGAGGTTAGCAATATCTTTTTATAAACAGCCTATTTTAAAAGCCTATTATGGTTTAGGTTTGAAGTGTCCCCTGAAAAGCCTCGTGTACCTCTGGATACTGTGTGCTGCCGGGAGCCGTGACCTGGTTATAAGGGGCAGATGCTTGGGGTTCCACCTGGAGGGGTGTGTGCTGGTTCTGAGCTCTATGGCTGTACCCCTGCCATGTATGTTCACCTTTGCTGGCTGCCCATGTACAGACCATGACCTTCTGTGAGCTCAAGTCAGTCTTTCCTCCCTTAAATTATGATGTCAGGCATTCTGTGCCAGCAAAGAGAAAGTAACTAAGCTGCTTCTACTACACGTTGCTTCCTGGAAAGCCGAGAAGGCACAGGAATACAGCAGCTTTCCTTCAGCTGAAGCAGGAGTGTGTCAGTTCTTAGAAGACCTTTCCCTACCTGTGCCGGAGAACAGAAAGTTTAGGGCATCTTCAGCAATCTATGGTCACCAGCAAGTAGGGAATTTGTGTGCCTTTTCTAAAGTTTCCCTTTTTTTATTTTTAATTGTGAGACAGGGTCTCACTAAGTTGCTATGTTACCCAGGCTGGGTTTGAACTCAAGATCCTCCTGCCTCAGCCTCTCACAGTACTGGGATTATAGGCCTATGCCATTGGACCTGGCTCCTAGATTTTTAAAATTCAAAACAAGTTTTCCTGCTGTATAGACAGCACATAGCTGCCACCTCCCGTTTCCCTGTCACGCACTTATTGTGTTCTCTTCAGCTGCCCCTGTTCACTAGGCAGTCTCTTCTGCATATACAAAGCCACAGGAACACAGATGACTAGCACCGGGGGCTTACTTAAAGAGCCTCCACTAACAGATTTCTTGACTTAAGAGGCTTCGCAAACCAGATGGCAACAGGTGGCATCTCGGCATTACCTCCAAAGCCTCCCTCCTCTTCTGCGTGAGTGTCCCCAGACGGTCCCACTGGTCGCAAATCTTCTGGCACCTGTCATTGACATTCACTGCATCGTGATAGTCCAGCTCACTAGGAAAGGTAAAAACAGAGATAACTTGCCCAGGTGATCAGAAGGAAGACGACTCACACAGGAAAGTCAAAAAAAAAAAAAAAAAATTGAACGAGAATCATCTGGGTGTTTCATGACTTTCTGTTTTGTTTTGTATTGCTTTTTTGAGACAGGGTCTGTCTCTGTGGTCCAGGAAGGTCCTGAACTCACTATTTGGCCCTTTTTAAATTTTTTATTTGGAGACAGAATCTTGCTAAGGTGCTAAGTTGCTCAGGTTGGGCTCAAACCTGCCTTAGACTCCCTAGTGCTGGGATTACAGGTATGCACCACCACGTCTAGCTAATCTTTATGTGGTGCTGAGGAATTGAACTCAGAGCCTTGTGCATGCCAGGAAAGGGCTCTAAGCACTGAGATACAGCACCACTCGCCCCTGGGCTTTCATCAAGGCCATTGCAAATGCTATCACTTGGACGAATTACAAGAATATGCCTGCCATCTTAGTACTGTAGAAGGCTGAAGCAGGCTTGAGCCCAGCCTGGGCAACTCAGTGACTTGGTAACTTAGAAATGAAAAACCAAAAAACAAAAACAAACAAACAAAAAAATGCTGGGAATGAAGCTAAGCGCAAAGCCCTGGGTTCAATTAGTAGTATCAAAAAAACCCCAAAAAAGTTAAATTTATGCTTCAGCTATTTTTTTTTCCCAGTTTTCTCAGTGAGGTCCCTTGCAAGTCTGAGTTGAAAATGGAAACTGCCCATGAAACCTACCATGTGACTTGGGGACAGTCTTGGCTGCCACTCAGACTAGGACATTAGAACAAGATGGGGGTGGGAGGGAGGTGTAGGCTGGCACTGCTTCATGTCCTTGGCTCCCAGGAAGGGCAGCCAGTTCAGCAGGGAGTCACGGGGACTTAAGCACACAGGGACTGTGCACACACAGGTGAGGACAGAGCCCATACAATGATTTCTCAGTAAATGATATTTCCCCCTCAGACCGGCCTGTGCACCCTACCTGAGGTCTGGGTAAGATAAAGGAATTGGAAATTACCCTGGAAGAAACACCGGCTACAAGGTCAACCTCAAATCTCTGGAATCACAGGTTTGAATCTTGTACAAAACATCTTTTTTTTTTTTTAATTTTGGGGGAGTACGGAGGATGGAATCCAGGGCCTTCACGCTGAACTACATCCCCAGCCCTTTGTCTTAATTTTTATTTTGAGACAGCTTCCCTAAGTCACTAAATTACCCAGGCTAGACTCGAACTTCTCTTGTCTCAGCATTCCAGAACACTGAAATTATAGACTGTACAGTCAGACCCAATTATGTATAGAACTTATCACTCATTCAAATGAAGGCAAACATTGTAGAACTTTAAAGATATTTTGGGGGGTTTTTTTCTTCAAAAGCAATCCAGGATTAAAAAAAAAAAAACCTTTCTAGAAGTTTCCTCCTTCTTTTGGGGCTTAAATTCATTTATTTTTCAACCTTAAACTGTTCACTGATTTTTTTTCTGGAACAGAATGAGCTCCTACTCAGGGACTACCATGTTTCTGCTACGGAACAGAGAAGGTGGCACCCAAGTATCCTCCTGCGTTCTCCAGAACGTTCTGAGATGGACAGCACTCCTGTCACCCCGTCAGCGCTTGCCCAAGTCTCAAGGGCCAGCAGCAGCTGCCCACAACACAGACTTGTCACCGGACAGAGCCTGACTAAGTTGCTTTTGCCTATTTGTTAAACTCAACAAAACAAAATAAATAAACAAGTAAAATTTACCTGATGCTCACAAACCCTGAGTATAAGACAGAATAGCGAGGCTAGGAGCATAAAAAAAAAAAAAAGACAGAATAGCAATGAATCTTCAAAATACGTATTTTTTTCTGGTCTGAGGATCGAACTCATGACTTTCACATTGAGTTCCATCCCCACATCCTTAATCCGTTTTTAGTTTTGATCTGGAGACAGGGTTTCGTTAAGTCACTACATTGCCCAGGTAGGGCTCATAACTTTCGATCCTCCCGCCTAAACCTCCGAAAGCGCTGGGATTACAGGCCTGCACTGCAGGGCCTGCCCAGTAAGGCAAATATTCAAGGAAAGAAGTCCTTGGGACTCTCCTGTGACCCACAGTGCAGATGCCCAAAAGAACTCCCGGCACTGTCTTTGGAGGCCCCTTTTCACCATCTCACACACCTTGGCCCCTGATGTACCCACACTCCAGGAGGTAGGGGTGGCGTAACTACTTTTGTGTTCTCTGAGATGGCACAAAACCCCTGGCATCTTAGGACAGGCTCAAAGGAGACGGATACTAGTGACAGCGGAAAACAGCACAGGCTTTAAGGCGGTATGTGTTTCGTCTTGATTTTGTGAACAATCAGGCACTGGGGCCTCTAGCAATTGTCTTAATTATACAAAACTGCAATCTTGCTGCCTCAGCCTCCCAGAGTACTGGGAAGACAAGCCTGTTTTTAACAGAATGCTTTGAGTACCAACTCAGATGAGTATCCAAGGACATGACTGCTTACATTTTATGGGTCACACTTCAAACGCTTCCAAATTCCTCACTGGAGCTACCCCAGGGCCCCAACAGCCTGAGTTCCTGTTCATCCCCTTGCTTTACTGGTGGGTAACTATTAATGAGCAATCACGGGCCAGCAGCCTAATAAACACGACCACACAAAGGCCACGGATGAGGTGTGCACAGGACGGGAGGCCACATATAACCTGGGGTCTGCATGAACCAGGGTGCCCAGTGTGGTCCTCTCACAAAAAGTCCCTCAGTCCTCATGTGGTGTACTCTAACAGAGAATGCGGAACCTGGGATTCCAAAATATAATGGATTGAAATAAATTTAAAATAAAAGTCAATTATTTGTTTGCTTCGTATTAGGGATTGAGCCCAGGGTCTTCTTACCAGCTGTATTCCCAGCTCATTTTTTTTGGTTTTGCTTTTGAGGCAGGGTCTAAGTCACTAAATTACTCAGGCTGAGTTCACATTTAGGATCCTCCTGGAATGATCAGCCTCCTGGAATGACAGGACTGCGCCACCAGGCTCAGCTGCAAGCCGTTTTCTTCAGTTAGAGAAGCGAGAAGAATCCCATCCCTGGATGCCCCACCGCCAGGCTCTGAACTGAGCAGGGGCGGCCACCCTTGCCCTCTCCCTCTGGTGCCGGCGTGAGGTACTGGGTTTGATCTCTCGGCAGCACACAAGAGCTGGGCATGGTGGTAGTTGCCTATACTCCTAGCACTTGGGAAGCTGAGACAGAGGGTTGCCATGAATTTGAGACCAGCCTTGGCTACACAGTGAGCTGAGGCCTAGCCTGGGCTGCTGAGTGAGATGCTGTCTCGAAAATGACAACTATAAAAAGAATACCCCTGGCCCCAGGGCCAGCATCTGCACGCACTTGAGCTCCTGTGCGATGGCTGCGATCTGCTCCACACGGTCCTGGTGCGCGGCCAGGTCACTCTCGAAGGCCTCGTGCTTCCGCAGCAGCGCCCGCACCTCTGTCAGCGAGGCCGACTCGTAGTCCTTCTGCAGCAGGATCTGCTCCTTACCTGCAGGGGTGGCAGCGAGCACAAACACGGGGTCAGTCAGGTCAGTGGGGCTCGGCGGCCCAGCAACGCGCCCAGGGAGCACGGAGACTTCGCAGGTGCAAAGGGAGGGGCCCAGAATGGCAGGAGCGAGAGGCAGGCATGTGCTGCCTTGTGGTGGCACCAGCCATGCCCTACAATACACACCCAGCTCCTTGGGGCTCACAGTGCGTGCAAGAATAAAGGGGGGAAGGGGCACACTGAGGTCATTTCACAAAACACAGTTGCATCTGCCGTCTCTCCTATGCTCGCGTGTAGTACTGGGAATGGAACCCGGGACCGTCACGCTGAGCTCTGTCCCAGGGCAATTTTCTTTTTCGTTTTGAGACAGGGTCTCACTAAGTCATAAAGTTGTCCAGGCTGGGCTTAAACTTGGACTCTTTCTGCCTCAGCCTCTCAGAGTTCCGAGAAGGCAGGTCTGTTTGCATTGGAATGCTTTGAGTACCAACTCAGATGAGGTTCCCAGGAGGAGAGCACAGGTGTAACTAAGAGGTTGCCTTTCCAGCGCAAGGCTCAGGTCAGGGAGGGGCTGGCAGGAGGCTGCACCCAGCACTACGCTCTGCTCGCCACCCTGCCCGCTCCAACCTGCTCAGGTCTTCGCGTGAAAGCGATACTTCCCGTGGTTAAACGCAGCCTGTGTTCGTCCTCACGGCCGACGTTGGGGACTGTCCTTTCTGAACCTCCACCTGCACTTCCTCTTGTGGTGTGCATCTGGAGTGTCCCCCAGAAGTCTCATGTTTTTGGATGTTAGGGATTGTCTATGGAACCATGTGCTGTTAGGTGACTGGGGCCTGGTCTGGAGGTGGATAACGGGTGTGTGGTGGAAGACAGGCAAGTGGGCTGGATTACAGGCGTGGAGCGGGGGCTGAAGCCTGGAAGGGGCTGGACGCTCAGCAGACCCAGAGGGGTGGATCACTGGGTTGGGACCTGGATGGATACACGCTGCCCCTGCCCTGCTTCTTGGCTTCACGCGACGTGCAACGGGACTCGCTTCCTGTTTGCAATGCCGTGAGAACCCGCTGCCACCTCCATCTCTGCTGTGTGCTTCCATGGCCGCCAGCCACCCTGAGTAAACTGCAACCTTATGAATCTGTGAGATAAAATAACCTTTTCCTCCTGTGATTTGTGGATGTCGGGCATTGAGTCACAACAACAAAACATAATGAAGACACTGCCCATAAATTAACTTCCTGTTCTGTCTTCCCTTCCTCCCTTCCTTCTTCCTTTTTCCTCCTCATCTTCTCACAGCATTAGGAACTGACCGGGCTCTTCACACTGAATTAAATCATCAACCTCCCACTCATTTTTTCTTTATTTTTTTAAAGTTTAAAACAGGGTCTCATCGAGTCACTAAGTTGCCTACACTGGGCTCCGACCAGTGACCTTCCTGGCTCAGCCCTCCAGAAAACCCAAAAGGGAACCAAACAACAACAAGGAATCTCCCCGGTCCTTCCCAGAGTAGACGATTATTATCATGAGAGGAGAGGACAGCTTGTTCTTCTAACTCAGCAAAAAAAAAAAAAAAAAAAAAAAAGAGGATGATTTAGCCCAGCAGATGGCTGGCAAACAGGACCATGGTAGCATGGGTACAACAGACACGTTTCTAAGGGCTATGAAGGAGTTGAAAGTAAATGAAACAAGGAAATTAAGTGGCAGAAAACTGTGGCTCCTTCCCCAGTCTGGCTTCCTAAGGTGCTTGCGGCATCGGTTATACATCCTATCTGTGGCCAGGTGTCCAGACTCGATCAGAGGATCGACAGCCCCCGTGGAGCCACACAGAAAAGTTGGAGGCTGGGCCCAGCCCAGACTGGGTGCAAGCAGTGTGTGTAGAGCACTGGGAAAAGACGTATGTCACCTCTAGTTTAGAAAAAGACATTTTCCTGCATGCTTATAATCCTACCACTCTGGGAAATTCAGGCAGGAGGATCCCAAGTTTAGGTTCAGCCTGGGCAACTCAGACTCTGTCTTCACATTTAAAACAACAACAACAACAACAACAACAAAAATTAGAGGGCTGGGATGTAGCTCAGTGAGAAAATGACCGGAGTTCAATTCTAGTACTGGAGGATTAAAAAAAAGGAGGAAAATACACCTTCTGCTTACCTCGCGCGCGCGCGTGTGCGTGCGTGCGTGTGTGTGTGTGTGTGTGTGTGTCTGTGTGTGTGTGTCTGTGTGTGTCTGTGTGTGTCTGTGTTTATGTGTGGTTCTGGGGAAGGAAGAGAGGGCCTTTGCTTTAAACTACATCCTCAGCTCCCTCTTTTACAGGTCTCATTAAGTTGCTACATTGGCCAGGCTGAGCTCAAACTTAAGATTCTCCTGCCTCAGCCTCGCTGAGTGTAGGAATTACAGCAGGCCTGGCCTCTACTTACCTCCGGAAGAAAGGCGGCACTTACACAACAGAACAGAGAAAGGTGAGGACCCTCCCTGTGGCACCAGGGACAGCAGGGACAGTGAGCCATGAGCAGAGAGCCAGGCCTCTGGGCTGTTCACCACGGGCCTACGCCTCATGCACAGAGGCCTCCTGGGAACCACAGGGACAGAGTCGGCCATGCGAACGGCACACCGCCCTCGGGGCAGCTAACCGTAGGCCCACGTCTCATGCGCTGAGGCCTTCTGCCTGAACTTCTCGGCCAGGTGTTCCACGCGCTCCAGCCGGCGGATCTCGTTCAGCAGCCACTCCTCATACCCCTTCTCTGCCTGCTCCAGCCGCTGCCAGGCACCCGCAATGTCCTGTAGGAGGAGGGACAAGCCAGGGCACCTTAGTGACCAAGGACTGAACTGAGCTTCGGCCCCAGCTCCTTAGATTATTCATTTTAGACAGTCTTGCTAGGTTACTAGGTTGTCCGGCTGGGCTCACACTTGCAATCCGAAGCATCCCAGAATGCTGGAAGTACAGACCCGCATCTCTGGAGCCACCTGGGACTGCTTCTGTGAAAAGCCTGGGTGTGGGTGAAATATCACCCTCTAGTGTCACTTCCCTCCCCTCCTCCATCCAAATTACCACTTGACTCTTCTGGTTTCCAAATGTCTTGAGTATTTTCACTTGGTCCTCCTCAAAGGAATATACCTGTTTTTATCAATGTGGCTGACACACCTCCCGTGGAGACAGAGATGCACGGGGTTGGAATTTTTGGCTATGAAATGATGAAGCCCCAAAGCGACCCCAGGAGAACTGATTGGCTGAGTCAGTCTGTCACCCAGCCATCATCAGCTACTTCCTAGGGCCCCAGCATGCTGGAGGCGCTTGTGAGAAGCTTTATTTTATTTTGAGGCAGGTTCTGGCTCTATAGTTCAGGCTAGTTCTAAACTCACTACATAGCTCAGGCTCGTCTCAAACTCACGGCAACCCTTCTGCTTCAGCCTCCGGGTACTGGAATTAAAGATGTGCATCCCCTCGCCCAGCTGAGAAACTTTAAGAGAGCAAACACCAGCTTCCAGGTCTCTCCCATGTGGCTTTCACAGTGGCCGGGCAAGAGAGAGAGAAAAAACATGCTCACTTTCCCTCAGGATAGACACCCTGAAGGAGGAGCACCACAGGACTAGGGACACAGGGAGGCCCCAGAGCGCCAATTACAAGAAAGATGGAACAATCTCAGGGGAGGGGATGCTCAGTCTGCAAGAGCCTTGTCAGCGCGGCCACCACATGGACAGCAGGGGGGATCCGCAACAGATGCCATCAGGGGATTGAGGAGGGTTCAGGCCACATTGTCCTCCCCGCCCCTAGGCAGGGTAATGAGCCCGGATCTTATCCTCAATACTTCTGGATGGCTTGGGAGGGTTTTCAGGAAAAAAAAAAAAAAAAAAAAAAAAAAAGGGTGGCACAGGGTCTCACTAAGTCCCTAAGCTGCCCAAGCTGGGCTCAAACTTGTGATCCTCCTGCCTCAGCCTCCCAGAGTGCTGGGATTACAGCCTGTATCATCAGGCCCCGCTCATTTATATTTTTAAAAGATGACAGAAGCTGCCGTGTGGGGGATGAACTGGAGGGAGCAGAAGAAAAAGGGCCACTCAGAAGTCGCCTGCAGCTCAAGGACAGAGAACAGAGACCTGGCATAAGGCAATGGCAGTGGATCAGGAGAAAGGGCAAAGAGGATGGTCCACGGGGAAGGGGGCCTTGAGGAAGCAAGGCGCGGTGTGACGGCACGGAGGGACGGGCTGGGGGTGGAGCCTGCCATGGGTGGTACAGGACGCTGTGTAAGGACTCTTTTGGTCACGTGGGGTTAAATGCTCCTGAGACGGCCAGGCTTGGTGGCATGGTAATCCCCGAACACTGATACTATGAGGTAAGAGGATGGCAAACTCAAGCTCCGCCTGTCTTAGAACAAAACAGCCCAACACAGTGCTTCCAGGACATCCAGGTGGAGTCCGGAGCCTCAGAGCTGGAGCTGCACCTTGAGAGGCATCGGCACTTGGGTGGCAGCCACAGCCACAGGGAGGGTGTAAAGACAGGGAGCCGGGGCCTGGTGGCCATGCTGTCATCCCAGCACACTGGGAGGCAGAGGCAGCCAGGAACTTTGCAAGACCTGCCTCAAACAAACAATACAAGAGGTCAGAGATACAGCTCAGAGGGAAGGTCCTGGGAGCAGTCCCCAGTACTGGAAAAACATAAAGACAGAGAAGGGGCTTAGCTCTGAGGGGCCATGTCCCACGTGGCAGAGCTGAAGAAGGCCTCTTGCTGAGGTGGGAGGAAGAGGAGAGGCGAGGGACTGGCTTAGCAGGAATCTGGCGGTGGGGCAGCTACAGAGAAGCCTAGGAATATGAGGACCAAAGAGAGGACAGGACTATAAACATGAGGCCATGCACTCTGAAGAGACAGTATCAGGAAGGGGGAAAGAGGCCAGGCCACCACAGTGACTTCAGAGGAGGGGAGGCCACCAAGAACTCTTCCTACAAACTTTGCTATGACAGGGACTGAGGTCCAGACAGTGGTAATGAGGGATGGGCAGAAGCAAGTGGACAGTTCAGTGAAGGGGAAAAATGAAGCTGTGGAAATGAGACAAGGCAGGGCTCAGCCCCCAGGGTGGGAGGGCCCGCGGCTCTGGCAGTCGGGGACCCCTATGTGGGCGGGCAGACCAAGGATGAGGGGAGGAAGAGGCTGTCCTAGGTGTGTCTGCTAAACACTTCTGCCCACAACCACCACCCAGCAGCTACACCAAGGACCACAGCACAATGAGGAGAAAAACACAAAGCGGAGCAGTACAGCCAGTGGGATGGTGCACACCTATAATCCCAGCACCTGCGGAGGCTGAGGCAGGAGGATCACAAGTTTGGGCCTAGTCTGGGCAATGTCATGATTTAGCAAGACCCTGTCTCAAAATGAAAAATAAAAATGAGTTGGGTACGTAGCTCAGGATAAGGGCCCTGGGCTTGATCCCCATTACCACAGGAAAAAAAGGAAGCAGTGACATGGGCCTTACATTGCTACGACAGTTGAGATACAGGAAGTCCAGGCCCACCGGGGAAGGGACAGGGCGGGCCACTCACCGACACCATCTTGCCCTCGGAGGGCATGAAGGCTGGCCGGTTGCTGATGCGCAGCTTGGTCTGCAGCGTGTTGAAGTTGATCTCCAGCTGGCACTTCTCCTGCACCTTGGGTGGCTTGTGCTTGCGCCGGTAGTCCCGGAAGTCCTCCAGCTTTTTCTGCATGGCCTGCATTGTCTTCTCGGGCGTCCGGTTCTCCAGCCAGGGGATCGTGCGCCGGATCCATTCCAACAGCTGCAAACATGAAGAGCCTGCTGAGGACGCCTACCTGCTCCCCATTATAACCACAGGTCTGCCTAGCACCCCCTAAATGACTCCAGTGTGGCAACAATGCCCTTGACCTAAAGGAGGGGAGGCTGGCTGTATGCATGGCAGCACACAGCACAACCCCGGTGTCTACCCAGGGCCACTGGTGATTCCCACCACCCCCCCCACCCGAATGCCACACAGAAACTGCAAGTCAGCACGCAGAGTCATCTTGTACAAAATGTGACACTCACAAGAAACTCAGGGACCAGACACTAGCAGACAAATGCTGGATGGAGCTCTCAAATAAAAATAAAAACAAAAACAAAAAAATCCCGACATGGCAGAGAGGTATTATAATAAATTCAGCAAGAAACTGGGCTTAACTTAAAAGGCACTTCGAAAAAATAAGCTCAAACATCACAACTTTATTTGCTACAATAAATGTTCTGCAAGTCTAGAATGACTCAGTGCCGAAGTAGATTTTCTTTTTTTTAATTTTTTACTTTTTAATTTTTGTAGAACTGGGGATTGAACCCAGGGCTTGAGCTCTGAGCTACATCTCCAGTCAGTTTTTTTTTTTTTAATTGTTTGAAACACAATCTCACCAAGTTCCTTAATTGCCCAGGCTGGGCTCATATTTGGAATTCTCCTGCCTTAGTCTCCCAAAGTGCTGGGACGACGGGCCCGCAGCACTGGGCCCACTGCAGAAGTAGATTTTCACATCTAGCTTTTAAGAAAATCTCCAAGAGCTAAGTGACAATGGTAGTGATTTCCAAGAACAGATACCCACTCCCTTCCCCTTAACTACGGCGCAGGGCTGGGCAATACCCTGCCCATGGTGTCCTCTGTCACACACGGCCCACTGAGCACGTGCAAAAACACAGCAGACTGCAACAGGGAGAACGTGGGGACACTTATGCTGAACAGGGGTCTCAGGAGGACACGTGAAGGGCCATGCAAGAGAAAGGAGGCTCTCGTCCTGCAGGGCCACTGGTCCCTCTGTTCTGGGCAGACTGCAGCCACGACGTTCATCACGGGCCTTAAACAATGCTATCATAGCCATGATGAGAACAACAAAGAGAGAAAAGCCGAATCCAAAAAGAGAGAAAAAACTCGGCATTTTCTCTCAATTAGCAGTATAAAAAATCTAAGCTCAGTGTCCTCTCATTGGGTTACTACAAACCTGAAGTGTCCAGCCTGCAACCTGCCAGGTTTTTTGCCCTTGATCTTTTTTCTTTTCTTTTCTTTGTTTTTTTTTTTTTTTTGAGTGAAGAGAACCTGTCTTAAGCTAGACAGCAAATGAACTATACAATATAGTTAATATTAAGAAAATGCATAGTTAGTAAGTATAAGCACTGAATCTTTTTAAATTTTTTCATTCTAATATCAAAAAAATCAAGAGTCAAAAATAAAAGGGCAGGCCACTGGTGAGACAAGTATGTTATAAACTCACATTGCAAAGATTTATTCCAAGTGTCCTCTGTTTTCCTAGCTCAGACCAAACACAAGGAAATTAGGGTAGGGCAAAAATGACCTGAGATGCTTTTTCCTTCTGTGGTGTGGGGTCAAGCCCAAAGCCTTCAGCTGAGCCATGTCCTCAGCCCAGTTTCTGGCTTTGGTTTTGAGACAGGCTCTTCCCAAGTTGCTAAGTTGCCCAGGCTGGGCTCAAACTTGCCATCTTCCTGCCTCAGCTTCCTGTAGCACTGAGATGACAGGCCTACACCACCGGGCCCAGCCAGATCTGTTCTGAATTTGTGTCACTGGGCCTGAGATCGGGATCAGAGGACACGGTTCTGAGCCTCTCCCCACCCGTACTGTTCTCATGCCAGCAGCCAGAGGCGGCACAGACACGGCCTTGCATTTCTGCTGCACTACGGATAAAAACAAGGAGAAGGTGCTGCATGGGCCCAGAATGTGGGTGAAGAGCTGTGGAAAGGAACCAAGGGACGCTGGCTGTGATATCAGCAAGCCAACTCCCCACCAGGCTGCACCCACCCCCTGACATCTTTTCTCTTGTCTTTTTCCCCCCCTGTGGCACTGGGGATCAAGCCCAGGGCCTTCACACCTCCATCCCCAGCCTGTTTTTGAGACACAGTGTTGTTAAGTTGCCCAGGCTGGGCTCAACCTTGCAATCCTCCTGCCTCAGCCTTCCAGAATGGTACGATGACAGGTCTGTGCCATCGGCCCGACCTGCAGACCGTCTTATGGGATGTCAGTAGCCCATGAGTCAGGGGAAAAAGCAAGAACACAATGTGGTCCGGCAGGCCCAAGCCAAGGGGTGCAGGACTGAGGGCGCTCCGTGTTCTGCTCCCCTGAGACATGCAAATGACCCTGGGCTGGGCATTTCAGGAAAGGCCACAGGGCCGATGACGTGTGCACGGGCACTTAGATGCTGAGATGGACAGCCGCTGGGAGGTGGGGCATTTCCCGCTTTTGATTCTATCTGAGATGAAACCTGCAGGACCGTGGCGGGCCACTGCCCGTGCGCCTCGGCGGGCGCGGGAGGCGCTTTACCTCGCTCGCTAGCCTCTCATATTCTTCCATGAGTCTTTCATTCTCTTGGTTCACAGCAAGAACCTTACATATCCTGTTAGCTGCTGTCTCGGCCTGCAAAACACAAGAGGTCAACAGAGGGCGGCGACAGGGACGCGCACACACAAAGCCGCAGGTGGCGGGCGAGGGCGGCGTGCTGGAGAGGGCATCTGGGTTAGGGCGTGGCGGTCGACACTAGCAGTCCTTGCACACCTTTATGTAGTGTGCACACAGACACGGCAGGCTGAGGAGACTGCAGGGAGCAACAAGGAGAGAACATTAGTCTACAACACAAGCTTCGTGAACACCAAGCCCGTTAGTCACAGAGGTGGATGGGCAAAGGGAACCACGGCCATTGGGTCCTGAGTGTCTGACCACATCAACAGCCTCATGGAACGAGGTGGGAACTCCCACCATGACACAAGTCTCCTCCGGAAATCAAAGCAAAAATAACCAGGTCCAGACTGTATAGCCATGACATTGCACTGGAGTCCACTGAAGCCCTCCCAACAGCAAGAACACAGAGAGCTCCACAGAGCTAAGCCTGCTTTCCAATCGTGCTCCAACCATGCCTGACTTCTGCAAGGACTCAGAGCTAAGAAGCAGTCCTCGAGACTGGGATGGGGGGAAGTTGAGGGGTTACAGCACTTGTCTAGCAAGCGCAGGGCCCTGGGTTCGAGTCCCCAGCACCATACAAACCAGGCATGATGGCACACACCTGTAATCCCAGCACTCAGCAGGCAAAGGCCAGAGGATTGCTATGAGTCTGAGGCTAGCCTGAGCTACACTGTGAGTTCAGAACCATCTGGATTATAGAGCAGACACCATGGATTACAGAGCAAAAAAATGAGGGGGACACTCCTCTACTGTCATTGGTTGGGGAATCCTGGGCTAAGTGCCTCAAATTGGGATCACATGTCAGTTCAAGAAGATGTAGGGCTGGGATGTAGCTCTGTGCTAAAGTACATGTCCAGCACACACAAGGCCCTGGTTCCATCCTGGCATGAAAACCTAAAACCCAAAACAAAAAACCAATGTGAAATATAATAAAAGGAGGAAGGTGCTTGACCAGGCACCCAGGCCTGACCTGGCCACAGCCCTGCCCCACAGCCCCTGCCGGCCAACCACAGGCGACTTTCAGTACCATCATCTCCTAATGATGGCCTTCAAGGAAACTGCAGAAAACATACTCTGTCGACCCAGCCCAGCAGGTTCCCCAGACGTAACACATGGGGCGGCAAGTGCAGGTGGCCGCAGAGCTGGAGGACAATCTCTACATCCTGCACGTTGTCTTGGAGATGTAAATATATTTTAGGGTGTAACATCATTGGCCCTTTCACCATGACTAAAAACTGAGTTGGTCTTGAAAGACCTCAGAACACATCACTGAGGAGGGAAAGTAGCCTCTGGGCAGGTGGGAACTGAGGGGGACAGGGGAGGCTGGCTGGCTGCCTCGCTCATTCGTTCTTTCTCAGCTTCCGGAGTGCTGAGCAGGATGACAGGCGTGTGCCACCATGTCCAACTTATGTGGTGCTGGGGAATTGAACCTAGGGCCTTGTGCTTGCTCGGTGAGCACTTTAACCACTGAGCTACACTCCCATTCCTCTTTTTGTGGTACTGGGGATCAAGGTCAGGGGCTTTACACTGAGCCACACCACAGCTCAATTTTATTTTATTTTAAATTTTTTTGAGACAGGGTCTTGCTCTATAATCCAGGCTGGTCCTAAACTGATTTTGTAGCCAAGGCTCACTCCAAACTCACAGCAATTCTCCTGCCTCAGACTCCCAGTCCAGGATTACAGGTGTATGCCACCACACCTGGCTAATTATTATGAGGTGCTGGGGAGCTGAACTCAGGCCTTGTGCATGCTAGGTAAGCACTTCCACCACTGAGCTGTGGCCCACAGACCCTTATTTTTCCATTTGAGACAGGATCTTTTTTTTTTTTTTTTTTTTTTTTTTTTTTGGTGGTCTTTTGCTTTGATCTGGAACCGGGGATTGAACTCAGGGCCTTGCATGTGCCAGGCAAGTGCTGCACCACTGAGCTACATCCTCGGCCCAGAATAGTTTTTCTTTTTTCTTTCTTTTCTTTTTCTTTCTTTCTTTCTTTTTTTGAGATAGGGTCTCACTCTGTAGACCAGGATGGTCCTGAACTCACTATGGAGCCCAGGCTGGCCTTGGACTCATGGCAATCCTCCTGTCTCAGCCTCCTGAGTGCTGGGATTACAGGGTGCACCAACATGCCCAGTTTATGTGGTGCTGGGGAATCAAACTCGGGTACTCAGTGTTTGACTTGGCACTTGCTCGGGAAGCACTTTCACCGCTGAGCCATCCTTCCAGCCCCTGAGACTGGATCTTGCTGAGTCGCTAAGCTACCAAGGTGGGCTCAAGTTCCCAATTCTTCTACCTCAACACCCTAGAGGGCTGGGACCACAGGCCTGCGCCACCAGACCCAGCTTGGGCTTCATTTATCATTGCCAAATTCTCGCTTCGTGAACCGACGCATGCTGCCTATCATGGCACATGTGTCCTCCCCTACCGCACACGTGTTTCCCACCATTTACTAGCTGAAATAGGAAATATCTCAGAAGGAAGGAAAAACACAAACACCCTTTCAGAACATGAGAGTGGCATGGAGCTTGCAGCAGCAGGTTGTTATAAACACTGAGAAAGATTCCGAGGCACGGTAAGATGAGAAGCGCACGCGCACAGGCACACGCGGGGCAGCAGGAGGCTGGCGCACGGGGTGGTACCTGCTCCGCTCCCGCGAAAGCATGGTAGAAGCAGGAGACGTACGTCATGATGGCTCTTTCATCAGGTTTGGGAGTGTTCACAATGTCTGAGGGGAGAAATATACACAGGACACGGACGCACACACGGGCGGAGAGGAGAAACCAGGGTGAATGGAGGGAGACCGAAGCGGCTGGCGCCCACATTTGCTGCACAATTTCCGAGCCGTTGTCCTGTACCCCAGGAGGCCTGGCAGTGCCAGCATCTCCTGTGATCTAGGGGTCTGGACCCACCCAGCTCCCTAACCGCCAGGCTGAGGACTTGCACACCCCATGTAGGGCCTCTTCATGGCTACGTTAACACTGGGTGGGACCCGTGTCTGGCTCTCTGAGTTGGACACCCTGCCTCTCTTGACCTTTAAAATGTGTGTGTGACTCTGGAAGATGCTGGACACACCAGCAGGGCTATCCTGCGGCTTCCTCATCCCCACGCCCTTGACTGCTGGGCTCTCGGCTCTGCAGCTGCCCTGGGGTCAGGGGACATGGTCAGGGAGGGCATGTCTAAGTTTGAGGGGGGTGGGGATGGTACTGAAGATCGAAACCCAGTCTAAGTTCACACTGAACTGCATTCTCAGCCGATTTTTGATTTTTGACTTAGAGACACAATCTAGCTGGGTTGCTAAGTTGTCCAGGTTTAACCTGAACTTCGAATCTCCCTGCCTCAGCCTCCTACTGCTGGGATGAAAAGATGGCCTGTGCCACCACACCTGGCAGGCATGTGTCTTACTACCCTCTACGTGTACTTAGCGCAGGGGACTCACCAGGGGGCCGAAATGGCTCCTGCTCCCACTTGCCTGCACTGCTGACTCATCCAGTGGCACATGGGGACAGAACCATGAGAACGCACCTCACTTCTCCCGCCATCTTGGAACACCAGTTTTTAATAAACTGCTTTTTCACTGTGTTTATAAACTCAGCTCAGTCCACAGAGCGAATGAAGTTAAGATGCTATCCTGTCATTGTTCCCTGCAGAGAACCCTCCACTGGCTCTGCAGAGGCTACTCGCAGGAAAGACGTGACATTATGTGGCTGGTGGAACCTTCTGGAAAATCAACATGAAGGTTGCGTCGCTGTATGAACAGAAAGTAAGTTTCAAAAAGAAGCAGACTAGAAAGTATAGACAACTACCTCCCAGAGCCACACGGTCTCCTCACTCAGAGACGGGAGGAAAAGAAGGAAACGAGGGAGAAACAGACAGAGGTGACAGGAAGGGTGACTCAGGTCTCACCCTCGTCTGCGCACCAGCAAGAGGACGCCAGTGACGGCACGCAAGCATCAGTACGGTGCTGCCAGTGCTCAGATGCGTGAACCCCACAGGCTTCTGCTAAGTGCCTCGTCAGAGAAGGTAAGGCTCACCTGCGTTGAAATGTGGGCTCCATCAAAGACATCATGCCTGAAAAGCCACTAAACTCTGGTCACCTTTGGAAACTGCCAAAGACAACGGCTGGCTGGCCCATGGAAGCCTGTCTGAGGAGGAGAGGCACCTGCAGCAGGGCCTGGTGGCACATGCCTGGAATCCCAGCACTCTGGCAGCATTAATAAATCTGAGCCCAGCATGGAGAACTCGGCAAGACTCTGCTTGAAATGAACAGTGAAGGGTGATGTGGATGTAACTCAGAGGAAAGGCTCCGAGTTCAACCGCCAGCATCAAACTGCAGAGTTCTAGCACATTCCAGAACCCTCATACAACTTCACCGGGAAAGACGTAGGCCACCAAAAACCCTTTTGCCAGTCTCCATGGTGCGTATGGCCTCACAGGGTCACACTGATGTTCACTCCAAACCATGTGTACAGAGGAAAACTGGGGAATAATTTTCACAACGTTTCCAAAGTAGGGTAGATAGTTGAGATGAGAAGTTTGTCCTGATTCTCACAACAGGTAGGGTTCTCAGGAGAGTGGGCCAACTGGTCACTTAAAAACGACCATGTATTTTCAGAGATGCCACAAATGACAGAACACAAGGCTGCCAGCGGCAGGCGGGCAGCGAGGACTTGCGGGGAGGAGCAGAGGAGACAGGGCCTGCAGTTACAATGAAAGCACCTGTGATGGGCGGGGACAGGGTCCCTGGGACAGGCAGCACAGGCCCAAAGTGTCATGAGTGGGCGACTCTGTCAGATCCACCAGGGCAGTCTAGTCTGCACCCCAGGACCTCTCGGGCACCAGGACTGCTCTCCGGATGACTCCTATGAAAAATTACTCCACCAAAACACTCTTACAGGGTGTGAGCTGCCACCTGGGGCCATGAAGAAGGAAAGATGAAGAAAGACTGAGAGCAAACAGCTCCAGGACTAAGTGCCTCCCATCCATGGAGAAGGATATACAGATGGACAGTGGTACCGTGTGGATCTGCAGCGTCCCCAAAAAGCCATCTGTAGTGGAATGCCTGTAAAGCTGTACACTCTTGCGAGGTGGGGCCTGCCTGGCAGGGGCAAATGCTTAGGATCTGTACGGACTGGGAAGCCATGCCAGGGCAGAGCTCTCAGGTATGTGTGCTACTGAGTTGTGGGCCAGGAAGTAAGAGACGGGTATCCACCCTGGGCGTGGCAGGCCCAACTGGCAGTTTGAACTGGGTAAAGGAAGAAAGGAAAACATTGTTACAGCCTCTTCCTGGGAAATCTCTGGCCTTGCCTGAGTTTCCAGACATCAGGCATGGGCTCCTACTTGCTAGGCTTCTGTCTGCAGTGCTGCGAGCAGCTCTCCAGCCCATGCCACGTGTTTCCACCATTGCTGGTCACCCATGAATAGGCTTTATGAGACCTTCTGAAACTGAGCTAAGTAAATCTTTCCTCCATTCAGCTGTGGATGTCGGGCATTCTGTCACAGCAATGAAAAAGTAACTAAGACAGGTGGACACCCAGATTGATGCAGGGACTAAGAAAAAAGCAAAGAACTGGGAAGGAGAGTACAAGCCGGGCTGGAGGGGTGACAGCGGTACTGTGCCATGACCCTAAGGGCATGCCTGTCAGGGAGGCACTTGTGAGCCGGAAGAGGAATTTATTAACTTGTCTTGGCTACAAACCCAAAGACTCTTGGTGATTAGCTATCGAGTGGAAAGGCCCAAGAGCAGACCACGGAGAGATGGACATAGGCTGGACAGGACAGGTAAGCAAAGAGGAAAAGGCAAGTGTCTACATCCCTACTTCCTGTAGCACAAGTCCCTCCTCTGGAGAGCTTTGGAGAATCGTAAGCAGAATCTCAAGCTGTACACTGAAGCATGAGCACTGGATAAGAGCTGTACAAGACAGTGACATGAATAGCGGGCAACATGACAGTCCCAGTTGAAGGCAGCCATGGTACACGCAATCATGTCCCCCTAGAAGTCCCAGTCCCTGTGAACATGACCCTATTGGAAGAAGGCTCACTGCAGATGGGATGGAGTGAACGTGTGGTCATGGAGGAGGAAAAGCTGGGAACCTAGCAGTGACCCTGGAAGAGCGGAAGGCACCCAATGCAGAATGTGGAAGAGAGCCTTGTGGGAACAGAGGCACAGACTGCTTCCAGAAAACCCTGAGCCTGGGGACACTGGGACCCTAGATGACAAGGAGAGGGACTGAACGTGCCCCATGCACTGCAGATCCTGCCGACAGCTCATTCCAGACTCAGCCTCCAGTGTGCAAGGGAAAAGAGTTCTGTTGCTTAGGCCACGCAGCCTGCAGCCATCTAGGGCAGCCAGAACAGAGTTGCCAAACACCGAGGGCAGAAGGCTGATTACTGACTGTATAAGAGGTGATCAAAATATGCAGTGAATGTTTAAGTTAAAGAAAAAATTACTGTAAGGCTGGGCCTAATGGCGTAGGCCTGTAATCCCAGAATTATGGAAGACTGAGGCAGGAAGATCCCAAATTCAATCCCAGTCTGGGTAATCTGTTGATTTAGCCAGACCCTGCCTCAAAATCAAAAATAAAAAAAGGCTGGGGACATAGCCTAGTGTGAAGGCCCTGGGTTCAATCCCCGAAACCACCAGAAGAAAAGGTTACTCCAGGCATAGACACCTTGCCACTACTCTCCCCAAAAACTTCTCGCTTCCCACACACCACCCCACCATTTGCTGCCGCTTCCTGAAGCAATCTTGGAAGCCCTTGATAGGCTGTTTAGAAGTTGATTAAAAATACAGCAAAAGCTGCTACCAAGGGCTGCCCAACAAAACAGCTCATAAAACACGATGTCGTGTCCTCAACTGTCCACTCACCGGGTCTAGCACCTGTGACTTACGGCTCTTCCCCAAAGCCAACACGACCATGACAGGTCAATGTTCTGAACAGAGTCAGGACAGAGTGGGAGCCTATGGGCAACAGGGCCACTAGAGGCCTCCAGGTGGGTGGGGTATATGTTAAGTGATTAGAGCCCTAGCCTAGGGGGTATGAAACCCCGGGCTCAATCCCCCAGCATCATACAAGAGCTGCGTGTGGTGATGTGAGCCTGTTATCCTAGCACTCAGGAGGCTGAGACAGGAGGACTGTTGTGGGTTTGAGGTCACCCTGGGCTACACAGTTCAGGACTAGCCCAGGCTACAGAGCAAGAGCTTGTCTCAAAAAAAAAAAAACAAAAAACAAAAAACAAAAAACAAAAACCAAAACAAAACAAAAAAAAAGACACTCAGGAAAGAGGACTTCCAGAACTGCTTCAGATGTGGCAAGAGTGCTGGGGTCAATGTGCCTGAACTGAGAGGGCTGCTCTCAGGGACTCACACGTGTCTTTTACTACACTACATTTTACAAGGATTGAAACGTTCACCTTCTTCCTCAGTCACAGCCCAGGGTCAATTTCTTTCCTCTCCTAAACAGTTACTTAGTGACAGTCCTGGGCTCTGCGGAATAAAATACTAACCCCAAGGAACCACAAGAATGCAAGTGCCCCGGGAAGCAGGGGCTCATGCACCTGCTGTAGCCCACAGAGCCCTGCTGAGGGCCCTGTGCACAGTAAGTGCCCAGTGGGTGTCCATGGCTGGAGGTGTGAGCGGCTGATAAAGGAACATCTCCACACACCTGTGCTTTCCACAGTGCGGCGGGCACCTGTGAGGTCGCCACACTGGAAGGGCACAGAGAACCTTGGAAACAAGTCCCCAGAAAGTGGCTGCTACATGCAAAGCGTATGGGCGATCTTTCAGGGCAACACAGTGAAACTTAGACAGTGGGGTTTGTTTTTAGTTTCTGTTTCTGTTTCTTCCATTCCAGGTCTCACTCTGTAGCCCAGGCTGGCCTCTAATTCATGGTAATCTTCCTGCCTCAGTCTCCTAAGCTCTAGGATAATAGGCGTGTGTTACTATGCCCAGCTAATCTTACTGCAGTGCTGGGGGACAGAGCCCAGGGCTTTGTGCATGCTAGGCATACACTGTGACTTCCTCAGGTCTCTAATTTGGAGGATTTTTTAAAAAGCACGAAATTCCCTGTGGCGCACTCATGGCTCACTGCTGCACAGTTCACACTAAATTCTCCAACTTCTGGCTGGAAGCAAGGCTTCTTCGGCCCTTCCACAAATCACAGAGAGACTGATTTCCCAAGCTTGTCCCTCCGTGGTTAAGGAAACTATCTGGTGCTCTTGAAAAAAAAAAAAAAACACAGACTCTTCCTTAACAAAATTGTAAACCAGAGCACCCTGCTTCTTAATAAAAACTAGACTTCCTGCCAAATCCTTCCACTGAAATTTTTCTGGCTTGTTTTTGAGGAGACATTTTATTTATTCTTTTTGTAGTAGTAGGGGTCGAGTCCAGGCCTTCACACCGAGCTACATCTCCAGCCCATAATTTTAGTTTCATTTTGAGACAGGGTTCTTGCTGTGTTGTTAAGGTGCTAAGGGTGAGCCATTCTCCTGCCTCAGCCTCCCAGAGTACTGAGATTACAGGCCTGTGCCACTAGGCCCAGGGGAGGAGATTATATATATTTGGTAGCTAAGTACTTGGGATGTACCGCAGCCCCGCTCCCCCTACACAGTGCTGCTCTCCCATGTGTAGTCCGCACATTTTGCTGTCACTGAGTGAGTTCAAATCCCGTCTCACCTTCAGCATCCAACATTTTAGGAATATCCAGGTGCTTCTCCGCAATTTCCATGGCCAGGTTGATGTTTCCTATGGGATCATCCTGCAGGAAAAACAACCAGGTTTTTAAAAAAATTGATAAGATTCATGAATAATGCTTTTTAATGTATTCCACTGGAAAAGACGCCATCCCACCCGGCACAACCGTAACTGTGTGATTTTCCTTACCTTTCCCGAGTGATTCAAACACTTAAACAGAAGCAGCAAAATCAGAAATGACACAATCCATGCACATTCCACCGTGTCAAATGTGAGAGGCTACAGAACCACGGCCTGTGGGCAGGGACTCTGTGCAGATAAGAGCACTCCCAGCACAGCAGGGACTGTCCAGCCTACTGGTAACACAGTTTCAATCACCCGAAAGAAATCACCAGCCACGCAGTTTCCAGACTTGGAAAGTGATCTTGGAAAGAAACAACATCTTAGCTTTGAATATAAGAAGCCCGGCACTCAGGAAGGCTGAGACAGGAGGATCACAAATTCTGAGCAACTTTAGTGACTTAGAGAGATCTCGTCTCAAAACACAGTAAGGGCAGAGGGCATAGCTCAGCAGTTAAATTGCTTGCCTAGCAAGCACAAGGCCCTGGTTTCAATTCCCTAGCACCACATAAACCAGGCACGATAGTGCATACCTGTAATCCTACAACTTGGGAGACTGAGGACTGCTGTGAGTGTGTGAGCCAGCCTAGACCACACAGAGTGTTCAGGACCAGTCTGGATTACAGAGCAAGATCCTGTCTCAAAAAAACAAAAACAAAAACAAAAACAAAAACAAAAAAAGGCAGAGGGCATAGCTTGTACAAAGGCCCTGAGTTCAATCCTTAGCATCTCAAAAAGACAAATAAAAGTTGGGAAGTATAAAGATAAAGGGAAGATACTTCTAGGTTAAAAAAAATGTATTTCTATGAGGTTAAGAGACCAACAAAGTAAAAAAAAAATCTTAAAAATTGTTAAGCGAATTTGCAAAGAAATTTTGTTGAAGAACTCATCTATCTCCCACTTTAAGATCGAATGGTCTGTCTGATATGAGAGACCCAGATCACAACTCTTATGGAACTTAAAATGAAAAACAAAGTGAACCAGGTGGGTAGGGTGGGGAGGAAAAGAGAGGTGGGTAGGGGGAGGGACAAAAGGAGAGTGGGAAAGCCCTTGTCACCTTGACAAGATATGTATGTGCACAAAATGCTCAACTCCAATGTAAACCTTAAATTTTGCACTTATACATATCAATAAAATGGGGGAAAAAAGAAAAAAAAGATTGGCTAAACACATATAGCATAATAAATTTAACCAGAGGGGCATAACTAAAATACCAAAATATACAAAAAATGACTTCACATGTCTTCTTTTGATTTATAAAGGGGATTATATGAATTTGAAACAGAACATAATAAGATAGAAAACTCAAAATATAAAGCAGAGCTAGTACAGGAATGACTTAAATCAATTTAACAGTGAATTCATTTATGCATTTTAGAAACAGCAAAGCTTTGCACTACACAGGATCACGTCGATACTGTGGAATACATGAAGGGTCAGGTTCAAGCTGGGCCTGGTGGCGCAGGCCTCGCTCTGCGAAGCTAAGGCGGGAGGCCTGAACGCTCAAGCCCAGTCTGGACTTCTCCACAACTCAGCATTCTAGTGAGACCATGTCTTAAAATAAAAATAGAGGGGCTGGAGGAATGGCTCCTCGGTTAAAGCACTTGAAACACTACTAAGTATCTGAGTTCGATTCCCCAGCAATACATAAGCTGGGAGTGGGGGTACATGCCTGTAGTCCCAGCGCTTGCGAGGCTCAGACAGCAGGATTGTCCCGAGTCCAAGGCCAACCTGGGCTCCACAGTGAGTTCAGGACCAGCCTGGGCTACAGAGTGAGATCCTGTCTGAAAAAGTAAATAAAATAAAGATAGAAACTGGGCTGGAATACAGTATAATGTAAAGGCCCTGGTTCAACTCCCAGTTCCACAAAAAAAAAAAAAAAAAAATTGTGCAGGCTTCAATGACACATTTGTTGGTCTCCAAGAAGACACCAAACTCCACTTCCTGGCCTCGCAGAACATGCTCTTCCTCAGGCAAGAAAAAAAAAAAATGAACAAATAGTGTTTCAATAAAGCACATAGCCATGTGATTGACAGATCCCTCCAAGAAAATCCCACCTCCTATGTCACGGATATGTTTAAGCAACTTTGCAAAAAAATTTTTTTTCTTTGTTTCCCCCAAAACAATATAGAAGAAAGAATCTGGCAACAAAACCACAAAGTATTAACTCGATACAGGGTGAAAATTATCTCATTTTGTACCATAAAAAGACACAATGTGGCAACTCTTTCCTTGCTCCCTGGCAAAAAAAAAAATAACGTGTTTCTCTGCTCCAGTTAGGATGAGCTTCCCAGCCTTTTGATCTGTAACAGCACATTAACACAATTCACTGGGGGTGAGGCCAGAATGAGAGAGAGAGAGAGAAAGAGAGAGAGAGAGAGAGAGAGAGAGAGAGAGACAGAGACAGAGAGTGCACCCACACATGGGATTTTACCCTACATGTAACGTGTGACACGCGTGCATACGTATGCACTCCCAATCATCACAAACCGCTAGTGAGCAGAACTGACTCAGCCCAACTTCTTCCCTCTGCAAATTCAATACAGATCACAATAGGATGTTTAAAATGTCTAGTCTCAGGAGACTAGAGGACTGATGCCTGGAAGAGCTGGGAAAGTTCCATTCTCTTTCAAAGTCTTCTAGTCTCTACCTGTAGCATACAGGCCGATTTTTAAAAATTTTTAAATTATTTTTCCCATTACTGGGGATCCAGTATACATAGGGCCTTTGTACTGAGCTAAATCCTCAGTTCATTTTTTTTTTTTTTAAGCCAGGATCTTGGTAGGTTGCCCAGGTTGGGCTTGAACTTGGAACCCTCCTGCCTCAGCCCAGACTGCTGGGATGACAGGCCTGCGTCACCGGGCCAGCTTCAAACCAGCTCTTCACATGCTCTCTGAGCCAGTGGAGACACGTGGGGAGTTTGCGTGGGGTGGGCAAACGACAACTAAAGAGATGAGGAAAGGACACTCTTCCTGTGACCACCCACACCATGCAGGGGAGGGCAGCATGCAGCAGGACAGATCCCATGCTCATGCACAGCACACACGCATGACAGCGGAGCACACCAGCACCCAGGGCAGGCATGGGAGAGGCCCCCTGACCTAAATCTCCAGCGGCCATTCCTCTGGTCCCAGCTTCCACTTGGAAACAACTGTTAATGAATCAGAATCCCAACCCGAAAACGAGGCGCACTACCCATAAGGTTTAAAAGGAGATCTAATGTTTTCCAAGTTCAGTGTTCTAGGAAGCAAAAAATCTTCCAAACTTTCTTTTCTAAGGTGTCAACTAACACCTAGTAATCAGACAGTTACAATTATCTCTTGTGTGGGGAACAAGTTAATCAATTCTGGACTAATAAATCTGTAAGTAAACTCTCCTGAAGGGTAAAGGGAATTTTGAAAGGCCTTGAGTATGAGAACCTTTCTCCTCACCCCAAATATATACTTTGTCACTCATAATCCAGGAACATAAAATCTCTCTCTCTCTCTCTCTCTCTCTCTCTCTCTCTCTCTCTCTCTCTCTCTCTCTCTGGTACTGGGGAAGGAACCCAGGACCTGTGCATGGAACTACACTGCTAGCCCGATTTTACTTTTCATTTTGAGCCAGAGTCTCACTGAGTCATTAAACTGCCCAGGTTGAGCCTGACTTGTGATCCTCCCGCCTCAGCCTCCCAGAGTTCTGGGATGAGAGGCTTGTGCCACTGGGTCTTGTAGGAGTATAACATCTCTAAGAAAGGTACCCACAGCCTTCCTAGGGAACCAAGCCGACCTGTCCAGCAGGTGGCTTCCTGGCCTTCCTGGTCTGGGCCCACCCCACACCTCGCTCACGGGTGTACCCCTTCTCCCTGCCCTGGGAGAACCTGCCCCTCCCTGCCGGCACCCAGGGTCAGGGCTCTGGGTGCTGATGCGTTCCCTGTCAGGCGACAGACTGAGCAGGAGGCGGGACTATCCACAATGACCTTGTTCAGCTTAGAGTAGTCAATGAGGTCTGGCCGGTGTCTGTGGATGAGGGCACAGAGCCCCAGGCCGTCCTTCCAGCTGCATGGCCACAGGGGCGCAGAGAAGAGCAGCAGGTTAACAGGAGGGCAGGGAGCCCCGCCCCCCCCCCCCCAGCACCACCCGGTGGGCTGACCTTCCCCACTGCACTTCCCACCAGCAGCCCCTCATGGGCTTCCTCCTCTGTCTGTTCATCTCCATTCTGGTGCTTCCCCATCACGATGTCCAGCAGACACCCCCAGCCATGTAACTGTGTCTGCAATACGCTCCGCCGCACCACGAGTTCCGAAGACAACTGAAAGGCCACCCCTGGCTCTCAGATCACCCTGCCTTTCCTCTTAATGTTACTCTTGGTTTCGTTTTTAAATGAGCAAAAGTATGGCTGGGACTGGTGGGGCAGGTCTGTCATCCCAGCACTATGAGAAGCTGAGGCAGGAGGATTGCAACTCTAGGCCCAGCCTGAGCAACTAAGAGACTTAGCGAGACCCTGTCTCTAAATCATATATATATGTGTATGAGCTGGGGATATGGCTGAGTAAGAAGGCCCCTGGCTCAATCCCCTGTACCATCAAAAGCAAACCAAACCAAAACAGAGGGAGCCTAAGGCCAAAGGATCACAACAGCAAGCGCAAGGTCCTGGGGTCAATTCTCCTGCACCACATGGGCTTAGTTGGACAGGGTGAGGAGGGGGAAGGGAAAGAGCGGGGGGGGGGGTAGAGGGGAGGAGGAGGATCACAGAAAAGAAAAACAAAAGAAAAGCTGGGTATGGAACTCAGAGCAAAGGCCCTGGGTTCAATCTCCAGCACCACAAGAAAAAGAAAAAAAGAAATGAAAAGGAAAGGAAGAAAAAAGGAAGGAAGGAAGGGGGAAAGGAAGAAGAAAAAGAAAGAAAGAAAGAAAGAAAGAAAGAAAGAAAGAAAGAAAGAAAGAAAGGAAGAAAGGAAGGAAGGCAGGAAGGCATGTAAGCAAGAGAAACACACATTCAGCAGAGTGGGGTTTTATGTTACTTTCTGTGGACTCACAGCAATCCTCGTGCCCCAGCCTCCTGAGTGGTAGGACTATAGGTGTGTGCTGCCTCGCCCCCTCCCTAGCCCCCAGCAAATTTTTATGTGGTGCTGGGGGACTGAACCCAGGGCCTTGGGTTAACCATAGGGCTTCACCCCGTGCCCAGCAGGATGGATTCTGATGACATCCAGCCCATTCCCAGGTGGAGCCAGTGGCCCCAGCCAGGGCATAGGAATACTGCTCCCCAAAGAGGGAGGTGCAAAGAGACCCCATGGGTGTCCCCGGGTGGCCAGCAGAAGCTGGTCTAGGAGCTTTGGCGCTGACCATGGGGGGTCCGACCCACTCCTGCTCCCCTCACCTACGAAACAGCACCCTGCAGGGGCAGGGACAGGGATGTCATGGTCTTGTCCCCTCTGTGCCCATGGGGCCTGGCTCAGCGCCCACACCTGCTGCCCTTCTCATCCAATCCGGGCGCCTCTCGCTCGTCCTCCCCCTTCCAGCCCCTCCTTATCCATGCATCCATTTCTATTCACCACCCCATCAAAAGGGGTGAGACTGACCAACCCTGCCTTGTGCACAGGGTGCCACACAATCTGCAGAGGGTGAGGACCGAGGCAAGCAGCAAGCCCGGCTCTCGTCACACCTGCGTCTCATCCACCATTTCTTATCTTTTTTTAAAATTCAGGGCCTTGCACTGTCGCCCAGGCTGTTCTTGGGCTCACTATGTCCCCAAACTGGTCTGGAAGCCATGGCAATCCTCCCGTCTCAGCCTCCTGCGCCAGCCTGTGATCATAGACGTGCACGACCACGCCCAGGTACGTGCTGCTGAGGAACTGAACTCGGGGTCTTGTACTTGCTGGGCGGGTGCTTGAACTGCAGTGCTATTCCATTCCTCCCTAACCCGTCATTTTTTTGAGTGTGATTTCTCTTCTGCCTTTTTGTTTTATTTCACTGTGGTACCTAGGGCCTCCCCACTGCATGATATTCCTACCCCCACCCCCTTTTAAAATGTTTGATTTTGAGACAGTTACGGTGTCCAGGCTGTTCTGGGGTGACAGGTATATGCTACTGGACCCAGCTCTCTCTTCTGTTAAATATGTATTTCCTTTTTTTGTTTGCTTGTTTTGGTTTGTTTAACACAGGTCTCATTCTATAGTCCAGGCTGGCCCGGAACTCACTATGTAGCCCAGGCTGGCCTTGAAACCACAGCCATCCTTCTGCCTCAGCCTCCCAAGTGCTGGGATTACAGGTGTGCACCACCACGCCCAGCTCCTCTCCTCTGTTGAAGAACAGAGCATCCGGGTGCAGGGAGAGCCTGGAGCCCTCAGTCTGCTGGGGGCTCACCTGCCCCAGACAAGCAGCCACCACCATTCCTGCCACCTCCGCTTCCTCCAGGTGAAACCAAGGTAAGGTACGTTCCTCTCCCTCCACTCCCTTCCTCCAAAGGGCCACCAGTCCTGCTGCCCCGTGCTCAGTCACAGCACCAGCTCGGAGCATCTCACCCAACCCTCAGGGCACCTTTTCCCAGGATCCCTAAACAGCCAGAATCCTGAGCCTCCACCCTCCTGCACACAACCCCCTAGCACCCGGATGGAAGGCAGGAAACCTGGTGTGGAAGGACAGACAGACAGGGTTCTCCCAGCCACGCAGGGCTCCAGGAGGTGGGCAGGGCCTCGAGGGGCCAGGTGTAAGTTACCTGGTGTGGAAGTTCTGGATGTTCACGTTTCTGTATGGAGCAGTTTTCCTCTGACACCAAAGCAGCAGACCTTCTTTGGCAGATGTTTCTACAACGACAGACAGAAAGGGGAAGCACGCCCAAGGAGAGGCTCCAGCTCGGCGCGCCCAACCCCTGGTGCCTTTGACTCAAGCCAGTGCCTTCTCACCAGGCTGCATCCCCGCCCACTTCACTTGGGCTTTGGGAGAAGGTCTCGCTATGCCACTCAGTTGCCTCACCTGGGTTTGGATTCACGATCCTTCTGCCTCAGCCTCCCCACCGCTGGAGTAACAGGCCTGAGCTACCAAGCCTGGCCTCCCAGGTGCTCCGAAACAGACCTCCCCCGGGGCCAGTCACCAACTCGACTTCATTCCTCACAGCCCCTGCCAGTGTGCAGGAGCTGGGACCCTTCAAAAGGACAGCTCAAGGGCAAAGGAAGTGACAAAACACACCAAAACTAAACTTTGATGTGATTGGTAACTTGCTCACTTTATGTATTTTTGTTTTTTTGGAGAAAGTCTTGCTGTACAGTCCAGGCCCCAAACTCATGATCCCTTTGCCTCAGCTTCCAAAGTGCTGGAATTAGAGGGATGCGCCCCCTTACCTGGCTGATACCTATTCTTTTTTTTTTTTCCCCCAGTACTAGAGATTGAACCCAGGGCCTCTGCATGAAGCTACACCCTCCACCCTTTTTACCTTTTTTGTTTTGAGACAAGGTCTCCCTAAGTTACCAAATTGCCAAGGCCAAGATTAATCTGTGATCCTCCTGCCTCCGTCTTCTAGAGTGCTGGGATGAAAAGCCTGTGCGCCCACGCTGGCTGTGTGCAAAAGTTTTTAAAATAGTATTTGTTCTTTACCTTTTTTGTTTTTTTTTTTTTTTTTGAGATAGGGTCTCTCTCTGTAGCCCAGGCTGGCCTTGGACTCAGGACAATCTTCCTGCCTCAGCCTCCAGACTGCCGGGATTACAGGCATGCACCACCTGGCCCAGCTTATGTGGTGCTGGGGAATCGAACCCAGGTACTTAGTGCTTGCTAGGCAAGTGTTTTAACCACTGACCTATTCCTCCACCCCTATTTGTTCTTTAAAGTGGTTTAACTGTTTAAATATTTAAATTTAGAAGCATATAAAATCTGACATAATTACAACAAATTACTTTTATTAAAGCAGGAACTTTTAGGAAGCATCTTGTTATTTTTAGGAGCATAAGGGAATATACTTTTTGTTGCTTCTGTTAGTGACACAGGGTCTTGCTCTATAGTCCAGACTGGTCCTGAGTTCACTATGTAGCCCAGGCTGGCCTCAAATTCACAGCAACCTTCCTGCCTCAGCCTCCCTGATGCTGGGATGATAGCCACGTGCTGCCATTCCTGGCTAACTGTTATGTGGTGCTGGGGGATGAACCCAGGATCTGCACATGCTAGACAAGCACTCTAACCATGGAGCTACACCTCTGCTTAAGAGGACACACTTTAGCACAGCTATATTATACAGAAGTTTCCAAGTTCAGACTCCTCATTAATTCAAACTGGCTGTCATTTCTGAGCCTGAATTGAGGTTTTGATGTCATGATATCTTCGTTTGATTCTGAGATGACATTAATAGGTCTTTGGTATCTAAGCAAATCTGAAGCTTACACGTGGTCCCTGTGGGCTGCAAGTCACCTGGACCCGCAGCAGGCTAGCTCAGGGTTCTGGGCCCTGCTGGGGGATGAGGAACGAACAGGACCCAGAAGACCAGAGGCGCGCCCCACTGGCCCCACTCAGCACCAGGAGTTACGGTTTGGATCGGGAATGTCCCCAAAGCCTCATGCATCTGATGTTGTAGATTATCTGGGGATCTCACGCGCTGTTGGGGGTGGGCACTGGGGGGCGTTCGTTCACTGAGGTGTGGAAGGACACACGCCTGGCCCAGCTTCTCCCCAGTCCTCCCTGGCCCTCCCTCTTGCGATGCTATGAGCAGCTGCTGCCCGCCAGACCCTTCCCCTTGTTGCCAGCTGCCCATGAATGGATGGAGACCTTTGAACCTGTGAGCTCAAACAGACCTTTTCTCTCGGGTGTCAGGTATTGTGGCCCAGTGACGAAAAAGCAACGAAGACACCTGGATACCTTCCAGGTCTCTTGTTAGGAGGGGCTGACAAGGCGCACAGACCAGCCTGCTCTTGAGCACACGCTGCACTTCTGTGTGTCAGGAAAGTTCTGTTTGACTCTTTTTCAACAGAACTGAATTACCAAAATATTTGGGAACAGAGTGGGCATAAAAGACATGAGTTTTATGTTCCATGGCAGTGCCAGGGATAAAGATTTGATTATCATGAAACAGGCCAGAAGACGCAGGTACCAGAGATTAGGGAGAGAGGGGAGGAGGGAAAGAGAGAAAAACGAGAAAGAAAGAAAAAGAGAAAGACAAAGAAAAAAGAGAAAAAGATGAAGGAGATGGGCGAGGCAGGGAAGGCAGATCTGAACAGCATACCTGGACGGCCACAGGGTTTGCTTGGGGGGTTGGGCACACAAAATAAAAACGTGCTTAAGCTATGAACATAAAGAACTGTGCCTTGGCTGTGAATTTAACAGCAAAATAAACAGTAAAGAAGATTGAGAAATGACTTTTTTTTGAGACAGGGTCTCGCTCTGTAGCCCAGGCTAGTCCTAAACTCACTATGGAGCCCAGGCTGGTTGGGAACTCACTATGGAGCCCAGGTTGGCCTTGGACTCAAAGCAATCCTCCTGTCTCAGCCTCCAGGTGCTGAGATTACAGGTGTGCGCCACCATGCCTGGTTTATGTGATGCTGGGGGATTGAATGCAGGTACTTAGCCCTTGAGTTCATCCTTTATAAAACTGACCCACCCCACGTAGGGGCTTCTCCTACCCAAATATACTCGACTCCCACGCCTATCCTTGAGTCAGCTGGTGGCAGCTCAGCACCATAGCGTCCTGCTCCTTCGCTCATTCACAGGCCAGGGGTCCAACTGGCCCTGAAACTTTCAGGGCGTCTTTACCTTCCACAGAGATGTCCTGAATAGCAAAGCGCAGGATGATGGTCCAGATCATGCCCAGGGTCATCTTCACGTTGCCATCAACAATTTCTGGAGGTGAGAATGACAATAATGAGTGAACGGAGGAGAACGCGCTCAGCAGGTGGCTGTTTCCCTCAGGTGAAAGGGGTGGACCTCCGAGCTGCCGGGAACCAGACATGCGGAGAGAGCAGCTAGCCGTCCACAGCCCTCGGTGGGTGTCAGGTGCAAACACGGCACCCGCGACCAAACGTCTCAGTGTAAGTTCTGAGTTCAGTGAAGCATCCAGCCTGTGATCCTGCATGAGGAAGTGTTAACACTGCGCATCCTCCAGGGGTTTTGAAGTTTTGCAACTCTATAAGTTACAGAGGTTTTTTTTCCTTTCGTTTTCATTTTTTGAGACAGGGTCTCACTATGTAGCCTGGGTTAGCCTGGACCTCTTGATCCTCCTGCCTCAGCCTCCCAAGTGCTGGAGTTACAGACACGTATCAACACGTCCAGAGAACTGATGTTTTAAATAATCAAATGCAGAAGCCGGCTGTGGTGTCACAGGCCTGTAATCCTGAACTCCGGGAGGCTGACACAGGGGGACTGCAAGCTCATACCCTGGCTGGGCAACTTATCAACTTAGGGAGACCCTGTCACAACTTAAATATAAATAAGGGATGGAGGATACAGCTTAGCTCAAAGGCCCAGGGTTCAACATCTAGTACTGCAAACATAGGATATAATGGTGCTGACCGCAGTGTCACGTCCCTGCACCCTGTGAGACCCTCCCCAGCAGGCGGGGGCAGGCTCCGTGTACAGCATTTTCCACCTCGGGCCCTGGGCACCCCGGCTCTGATCCCTCATCGACACTGAGGCGGCGCCAGCCTTCCTAGTTACTCTTTCTCATTAAGAGACCTCAGTGCACATGTGTGTTCCTTTGGGAGGCGTGAAGAAGATGGAGTGTTACGCTGGACTCTGTCCCGCTCCTAGTGGCTCTGTCCTCGACTGCACAGCCTGTGCTCAGCAGGGCCTGGGGCAGGGAAGGAATTCCCTGGGCAGGCCACACCTACCACTCCCCTCACCTTCTGCCCCGATGGACACCAGCTTCACCCCCTTGCTGGCGATGTAATCCAGAGCTTTGTTGACGTTGGCGATCTTATGGAACCGCATTTTCCCACGGTCAGGTTTGGGCAGCCTCTCCCCTGTGGAGCAAAAAGAGCACACTGCAGGTGGTCACGGCACTGAACCAGGACACCAGACTCGGAGTCCAGGGTGTGCTTGACCAGCCGGTCCATCCTGCAGCCCACTGGTTTCCTGCCTTCATTTAAAAAAGTGTTATAATAAAAAAGTTTGAATATAAGTTTTAGTACTTATGTACATTAACTATGTTCTACTCTCTCTCTCTCTCTCTCTCTCTCTCTCTCTCTCTCTCTCCCTCTCTCTCTTTCTCTCACACATTCTCTCTCTGGGGTGGTTGGTTTTTTATTTTCTGTTTGTTTGAGACCAGGTCTTGCTCTCTAGTCCAAGCTAGTCCTAAACTCACTATGTAACTCAGGCTGGCCCCAAACTCATGGCAATCCTCCTGCCTCAGGCTCACAATTACAGGTATGTACCACCATGCCCAGCTTATATTTATGTATATATTTTACATGTGGCTCACGATAGTTTCTCTTGACTCAAAAAATTAAGGACAAAAAAAAGAGGCAGGTTGGACATACCTGTAAGTGAAACCAAACATGGTTGGCACTTTCTGACACGTCCTGGTTTCTGGAAGGGACAGGACAGACAGAACACTAGCCCCGTACTGGCCCTGTACCAAGTGTACAGTGGGAGCCATGGTATTAAAGCTACAGGCTCTCAGGATTTGGTGGGAAAGGCAAGTCTGGCCTAAGAGCAACTTTCACATGTATAAAGAAAGAAGCTGGTTTGTACCCCGTTAGCACCGGGGCTCCTGATGGGCTGTGCAAGACTGCCAGGCACTGGTCCAGGTCCCTGCAGTGGCTGCCAGGGCTGGTGTAGACACCTTGCTATGAAGATACACAGACCGAGGTAGCCTCACTGTACCCCTCCCCGGCACACTTGTACAAGGGCAGGCCACCCCAATACGGAAACTCAGGCCCAGCCAGAACCTCAAGGGACCTGAGTCTTTGTGCTCAGGGTCCTGCAACATTGGCGCTTGGCACACAAAGTGACAGATGAGTACTAGAGCCAGGCTTTCTGGCACAGGCCTGTAATTCCAGGACTCTGGGTGACCAAGGCGGGAGGATTTCAAGTTCAAGGCCATCTGACTAACTCCGCAACCCCTTTTCTCCAAGTCAAAAAGTAAAAGAGGGCAGGGGATATAGCTCTGTGTGAAGGCCCTGGGCTTGATCTCCAGTGACATAAACACAAAACTACCAAAAGAACTTGGCGGCTGACGGTGACAAGCTGCTGAGACCCCTGGGCACAGGGCTCAGGGGTGGTGGCTCACCTGAGATGACCTCCAGAAGCAGCATGAGTTTGAGGCCATTCCTGAAGTCCTCCTCGATGTTCTCGATCTGGGTGCCGGCTTTCCGCAGGTGGGAGTTACACCAGGCAGTGAAGGTCTGCAGGGAGAACGGGGCAGGTGAGATGTGCCGGCGCTCAACCCCAGCGCAGGCCAGAGGGCCTAAGGGGCCGGGCTGCCTGCGCCTTCTACAAAAAGTGGAACATGGCGTCAAGAACTGAAAACCCAAAGGAAAGATCTCTGCCCAGTTTTCTCCTTTGAGACAAAATCTTACGTATTTGCTATTCCAATTTGAAGATTTTTTTTTTTTTGCCTTCAGTTAAAAGGTCCCCACGCTGACACCTGTGATTTTACCTGCTAGGAAGTTCTCAGTTTGGTAGAAAAGAGACTAAATTAGGATGTGCTTTATTCCCTGCACACAACAAAAATAGGGCCGCTGGCAGCACAGATGCATAAATAACGCAGAAGGGGCGACCCGGGTCTTTCTTTAGAGCAGAGGGCGGCAACAGAAAGGAAAGGGAGGCGGCACCTTAACCATTAATTACCAACAAGCAGTTTATGGCAGATGAACAATGGTTTCAAGCTCTTCACTAAATCAATTAAACAAATTTGTGGTATAATAATTAAAAAAATAACAACACTAATAATCACCTCCTACCAGCCTCGTCCAGGCCAGTGCCAGATCCCAGGCTTCAGACAGGACTAGGCACAGCCCTGGCCACAAGGCACCTGGCCCGGCAGGTCCCAAAGGCCTAGAGCAAGTGTCAGCAAGAAAGGACGAGGGTGTGGATCAAAAACACAGTGAACGGTCACATTTTTAAAATGTGTTACATTAAAAGGCACACTGGCATTAATCTTCCTCAAAATCTTCCCTCTCTTTGAACACTCCTATTTGCTCACTCTTGCCATTTTCTGAAGCAATTCAGGAAGTCCTCCTTTGTGTCTTTATGAGGTATGATCAGAAATACAGTGAATGCTGCTGTGGAGCGACATCCCAGAGAACGGTCAACTCACAAAAACATACCTGTGTGGGGCTGGGGTGTAGCTCAGTGCTCTGGGCGCTCGCCTAGCAACTGCAAGGCCTCATGTTGATTCCCCAGCACCACATACAGAGGGTGTGATGGCATATGCCTGTAATCCTGCCACTTGGGAGGCTGAGGCAGGAGGACTGCCATGAGTTCTAGGACAGCCTGGGCTACACAGTGAGTTCAGGACCAGACTGAACTACAGAGCAAGATTCTGTGTAAAACAAACACAGAAGAATGGGATAAGCGTGTTCAAGGCAAGGGAGATTTGGAGGGAGACTCACAGCCATGTGTCCTCTACATAAGAAATGTAACCGCGCCCCACAGTTTGTGTCACATCCCCTCCAAGAGTGGCATCCGCGGCTACCCCGCTTGTTTTCATTAACTCGGCTCCCACTTGTGCTTCACTCCTGCCAAAGCCAGATCATAAATGCTCTGGCAGCTGCTGGCTGAGGACGCAAAGTGTCCCCTTGTCTTACGACAGCTGCTAGGTTTGGGAACACAGTGCCTGGCACGTTAAATGGGGGTGGGGAGAACACGGGGCACAAAAACAGGGTTTATATTCAAGTGAGAAAAATCAAACTCTTAAAATCATTTCCAGCCAGGCCAGAGAAAAAAGGCAGTGTGCCTAAAAATGATTCTCCTGAGTCATAAGGAGGATATTTTCAAATTGTTAGTTTTATTTAAGACAAGTTCTTACTGCGTAGCCCAGGCTGGTTCTGAACTCACTACGCAGTGGGCTGGCCTTGCACTCACAGCAGATCTTTTGCCTCAGTCTCCCTAGTGCCGGGATTACAGCCATGCGCCCCACATCTAGTTTACATGGTACTGGGGAATAAAACTCAGGGCCTTGCACTTGCAAGGCAAGTACTCTAACCTCTGTGCTATTCTTCCAGCCCCAAATATATATTTTTTAAATCCTAAAACATATACCTGAATTTTAGTTAGGCTAAAAGGAGAAGGTTCTCCTGTCTAGATCTGTAGCCACCAGCATGGCAGCCCCTGGCTACCAGTGGCTACAGAAGCTTAAAGTTAATTAAAATGGACCTGCATCACATGCACAGCCCCGGAGCTGCACGAGCCACATCTCAGGGGCCCAGGGACCTGAGGGATCGGTCAGGGTCGCTGGGGAGCGTCTGCACCACTGCAGACGGCAGGGTTCAAAGTGCTGTGGGAGACAAGGAAGACCACCCAAAGGGCCCATTATGTGTTTGTTTAATGTTCGTTTTAAGCCAGGCTCAGGGAGGCCAAGGCAAGAGAATCACAAGACCCTCTCTCAAAATCAAAACCCAAAAATGGGCTGGGAATGTAGCTCAGTGTGAAAAGCCTGGGCTCAATTCCCGAGTTCTGTTTAAAAAAAAAAAAAAGTAACCTAATTTTATATACTTACGTTCTGATCAGGTAATATATTTCCCCATTCAAAAGTTAAACAGTAGCTAGAGCGTGGTGGTCACACCTGGAATCCCAGCACTCTGGGAGGCCGAGGCAGGAAGGTTACAAGTTCATCAAGCTCAGTGGATAATTCAGAAACCAATCCAGCACCACACAATAGCCAGGCGTGGTGGCGCACACGGGTCACCCCAGCACTTGAGAGGTGGAGGCAGGAGGATTGCCCTGACTTCTAGACCAGCCTGGACTACACAGCAGGTTCAGGACCAGCCTGGACTACCGAGAGAGACCCTGTCTCAGTAAATAGGGCTGAGGATACAGCTCAGTGCAAAGACCCTGGGCTTGATCCCCAGTACTGGGCATGGGGCGTGGGGGATGGGAGGGTGACCAAGTGAAATTAGAGGACAGAGGATAAAGGGCAAAGAGATTTCCTCTTTCTCTTGTCCCCCCTCCCCAGAGAAAGCACCTGTCTTCAGGTGTTTCTCAAGCAACAGCCAGCCGTGCATTTAGATATGCACAGATACCTGCTGCTTTTGGTCCCACACAAATCATAGTATACCTCTTGTTCTGTATTTTTTCAACTCTCTTAAAAAATGAAACCTAGCAATTGCTCCCATCAATATAGGCCATCCCTCTTTGTGACAGCCTGGCATTCCACTGGACCGTGCACATCGCCCTTCAGCTAACAGCCCCCTGTGGATGAATACTCAGTTGCTCCCAGACAGTGAAGTTCTCTCAGTAAAACACCCCGGGCCTCATTTTTAGGAAGCAGGACCACATGGAAGGGTGGCGTCTGCTTGGCTGGCTTTTTAACTGACATATTGAGACTAACTACCTGATCTTACAGGGCCGGTAAAAGGAGGGTGAGTTGGAATGTTTTTAAAAGTAACCTGCAAACTCTAATGATAGCAAGCTCTACAGAATGATTTTATTTAGATACTACTTATGAAGGGCAAATACTGCTAGTGCAAGCTACCACGTTATATATTTTTTAATTTTTTTGTGGTCCTGAGGATCGAGCCCAGGGTCTTCATACTGAGCTGCATCCCCAGCCTATTCTTTACTTCGGATTCTGAGGCAAGGTTTCATAAGTCACTCAGTTGCCCAGGCAGGGCCTGAACTTGAGCTCTTCCTGCCTCAATTTCCCAGAGTGCTGGGATGACAGGCCTGCGCCATCGCACCACACCACATCTTATTATCCAATTACTCACGACTCTTTATATAATGACAAAAAGCCCCAACACTGCTGATGACCTCATAGGCTTCCTGACCCCACAGTGAGGCCACCGCTTCACTGCCTGCCTGTAGTAGAGGGAACTCCCCGTAGCTCAGGTTTATTACACCAGCCCTCTGGGAGGCAGAGGCAGGAGGATTCCAAAGTCAAGTCCAGCTCAAGCAACTCAGCACCTTGTCAAGACCCTGCCTCAAATTCAAAATTGGTCTGGGGGTGGAGCTCAGCGCTACGTTGTGTGCTCCACCCCCAGTAGCACAAAAAAAAAAAAAAAAAAAAAAAAAAAAAAAAAAAAAAAAAAAAAAAAAAAAAAAAAAAAAAAAAAAAAAAAAAAAAAAAAAAAAAACGGAAACAAAGCAAAGGAAGCTTCAGAGCCACACAGAGAGGACCACTCAGGAACCCAGAAGACGGACCGTCCCCAGGCAGGAAGGACGTTTGCTGCTGGTCCTTATCACCCTCAAAAGAACACAAGACAAAGCGAAGGGAAACAGTGTTGGCGGCAGAGAGAAAGCACAGATCCAGCAGTGACAGCATCTCACTGCGCCCATTCCTGAGACATCTGCAGCTAACGTTGGGATCTCCTTCCTAAACATAAGGAATGACAACGCCAGGTCGCCAGCCGGGACAGGCAGTCTGAAGGTGCAGCTAGTACCCACGGCCTGGACGCAGCCAGACACCAACCTGGTCATCTTCTCTTTTATTTTGTTTTGGGTAGTATTGGGGTCTAAGCCCAGGGCCTTCTCACTGAGCTACGTCTCCAGCCTTTTTTCTTTTTTAGTTTTTCTTTTCCTATTTTGAGATACGGTCTTGCTAAGTCACTAAGTTTAGAGAGCCAAACTGGCAATCCTCCTGCCTCAGCCTCCCAGAGTGCTGGGATTACAGCCTGTGTTTTCGCATTCAGCCAGCCTGGAGACATGACTTTCAGTCAGCATCTATGGTTCTGTCATACCCTGGTTGCGACTGAGGGGCCTAGAAAACGCTCTGCAACCCTAGAAACACGGTGGTGAGTGTCAGCATTTGGAGAAGTTGCTAGGAAGATCAGTTAGCAGGAGCTGCCAGCTCTCCCCAGTGGCGGAAGGGCATGTTTCATCTGCGTGAAGGACCTGCGAGTGGAACCACTCGTCTGTGGGGACCACAAGGCAACTACCCTCCTCCAAGTGAAAGGGCCTAACAGGACAGGAGGCACAAGTGTTTAATGGCAGAAAGGTCTTGCATCCCATGGAACCAGTGAGATCAGCTGCTGCATGCTTGAACTTGGTCTCTCTCTCTCTCTCTCTCTCTCTCTCTCTCTCTCTCTCTCT